>JAGFPH010002800.1:64614-91518 GCA_018207615.1 Philaenus spumarius
TGTGTGTGTTCGCACTCTAAAGGCCGCATTTTACGTCCGATTTAATCAAAATTTGATGCACACGTTTTTTTTTATATTCGCTCAGACGAGTTCGTTAGCCAAGAAATTAAACAATCAGAAACGCGTTTTTTTTTACCGGTAGTAATATTTTTTTAGGGTTTTACGTACTAGAATGAAACTTTTCGGGTATTATATAAAATAGTAAATATGGGAGATTATTCTGCAAATTTTATTTATGACATGACCTTAAAGCCCGTCTGGTTCGTCCCAAATCGATCAAAACGTAACGTATCCGGTTCAAATCCACGCGGGGGATTTACACTGGAGGCATATTCACTGCGAGCGAAGTGAAACAGTACATAATCCTAGGTCACAAGTCCAAACAGAAAGAAGCAGCTCGTGAGCCGGGGATGAGGTGCAAACAAATTCTAGTAATATATTTCGTACACGGAAGCAGCTATTCGGCGTTTCAGCTGCGTGATCGGATTATTATTTATCATTAGACTGCGTCCTGCCATTTTATTTGAGACAGTAAAGTAGTATACAGTAGTCATTAATAAAGTTAGTTTCCATCTTTAATCGTATCATGTAGCTAAGGTTAACTGACAATTATGTATTAAGACTGTACTTTGTTCTGAAGATAATTAAAACAAACCGTAAAATCTGATCCTTGTACTTTTTTTCTAACATCATTTAGGATACGCTCTGCCTGTTAGATTAACGAAAATAGATGGAGCAGCGTATAGCGAAGATATTTATAAGATATATTTTAATATGGTTTCTGTGTGGCATAGCCTGTTGAATTTTAATACAAATAACTTTAAATACGTTTAATTTTTTATAAACTAAATAAACGAATGTGTTAAGTAATTAAACTTTAAACTAGAAGAAGGTTCACAAAGTAATATCTAGAGATAAAGGTGGACTAGACTATATTAACAAGTTGACTAATTTTAAAGCATGCTAACCCGCATACACCCCAAAATAAAAATTCATCAGAAATGTTTGTTTGCGAAGTTTGATGCTATTTTATTAACCAACAAATTATTATTTTATAATACCGTTGTGTCGGGGATGGTTTAAAATGAGTTTATTTAAAACATATAGAAACTCTTTTATTTTGGCATAAGTAGTTCCACTGTATTTCCGAAAATATTACTAAAAACACTATTCTTCTTTATTTATGAGCTAAGGTTGAAACCAATCTATATTACCCTCACAGATATTACCCTTTTATTGAATTACACTATACACTATTGTAAGTCCTATTTGTGTGGTTAAATTAACACAACACACAATATTTATTACTATACACTATTGTAATTACTAAGTATTTGTGTGGTTAAATTAACACAACACACAAAGTATTACAAATTTACTATACAGGGTGTCCCATAAGTAAATTGCCAATTCTTCGGGAAATTTTTCTATGGATCAAAATAAGAAAAAAGGTTTTTACAAACACAGACCAAAAAACGCTTCGTTTTCTATATATCCGTCATTTTGTTTTTTGTACAAAATAATTCGTATCTATAGAAAGATTTGACTGATTGAGTTCATCCTTGGCATGAAATTTAACCTAAAAATGATATATCTCAAGAAAACTAAGTGATTAAATCCAATCATGAGTTTCAAAATGGCGGCTGATTGAACTTTTCAAACTTAAATTACTTAAAAATCGTACATTTTAACAAAAAATTTCAAATCACATTTTTTTTAGAATTTTTGATTTAGTATCAACTGGTGAAACTGTAAAACCAATCGGATTTTGTAAAACAGCCGCCATTTTGAAAATAATGATTGGATTAAATCGTTTATTTTCTTGAGATATATCATTGTTAGGTTAAACTTCATACCCAGTTTGAACTCAATCAGTCTAATTTTTCTGGATCAAAGTTTTCGTTTTCTGGATAAGAATTGTTTTGTACAGAAAAACAAAATGGCGGATATCTAGAAAAGCGAAGCGTTTTAGAGTCTGTGTTTAAGTGAACTTGTTTTCTTATTTTGACCCATAGAACCATTTCCCGAAGCACTTAACTTATGGGACACCCTGTAGTAGAGGTTTTCTGAGCATGGCTTCACCAGGGACGACATTTACCAGGCAACTAACACAAACAGGTAGAATTTGTAACAAATTTCCATTCTTACGACCTTTGCCTGACCTGTGACTAATAGATCTCCCACGTCCTTTGACACTTTTTACCAGTAGTTGTTTACTGCCGTAAACATGTACAGATTGCTTGCTTTTAAATACTTTCCTTTGTCCGAATTAAGTTTCCTCTAAATCATGGTAGCGAGGCTAAATAATGTTTCGTTGATTTAAATAAAAACCCGAACCACAAAACAAGGAACAAAAACAATAACTAAATTGTAAGTTATGTTTAATACGTTACCCTTATGTACATTTCGATGACATGGTAGTGTTAAAACCCTCTGAGGATGATGACCACGTCATCGAAATGTACATAAGGGTAACGTATTAAACATAACTTACAACTTAGTTATTGTTTTTGTTCCTTGTTTTGTGGTTCAGGTTTTTATTTAAATCAGTGTGATTTTGTCGCCACAGTGCTCTTTTATTTGTTTAATAAATAATATTTGTAGACTTTTACCATATTATAATATTCGAAGGGTTTTTTCATAAAAATAAAGATCTACCAAGTAACGATGTTAATAGCATAAATCAATCTTATAATAAAAGTTATTTTTAAATTAAATTTAGTTTAAATTTCACACGTTAAATTTATGTGGGTAGCGATAAACGTAATTTTCTAAAACAAATAGTAAATCCGAATTCAGTATAATTTCCAAACACCCGTTGTATTGTTATCAGTACTTCTGGCTCAGACTGTTCCCAATAGTTATCGCCTATACCACCATAAATACATACATTTATCTTTACAGTCGTTAAGCACTAGCTCCACTAATCATTGAATTTAACGCTTTTTTGTGTCATTATGAAATGAGCTATGAAATATAATGTTAAGTACATTAAGTTTACTGTTTAATGTTTGGTTATTTGAAAAATGGAAAATAAAATCAATCTAAAATCCTGACATCACTTAAATTCGTTTCGGGCAAAGCATCCGTTTTAAAATAAAAAATGTTTACTTTAAAAATTTTTGTCACTGACACGTAAAAAAATAACAGGATTAGTGAGGGTTTAAGTGGCACACCAAACCGGTATCGTAATAACAGCTGACCCGACGGTTTTCCAAAAAGTATACAAATACCGGGTAAACACACCATATGAAAAATGATAACTTTCTGGATATGGATCAGTAAAAGATGTGTTGGCTCATTCTTAGTGTATTTTATATTTAAGTCATTATCCTATTACTTTAAATGAGCAATTCTTGTATCTATCTTTGTATCTGTCGCGGATCTCGAAAACGGCTCTAACGAATTCAAAGAAATTTTTTATTTAGGTGTAGTTTTGATTTTTAGATTTTAATTATTGTTAAAAAACAAGCTAATTTATACTGTTTTTAGCACATTTTAATAAGAATAAGTTGGGTCTGATTTAACAATTTATTTTGTCAAAAAAAAGGTAAACTTGGCAAAGATGGATAAATTCTAATAGTCAATTTTGTAATATAGGCCTGGCTCATTTCAGAAACATAGTATTGAGGCTATGTTAATCCTGCAATAATTTTTACGATATTTAGGCCTGGTTTCAAAACTTTAGTTGACAGGAGATAGTAGAACTAGGACTAAAATCGTAATGAAAGCCTCTCACGTTTCTAAAGCATGTATTTGAGGTTATAATTAATCTTGTAATTACTGTTAATATATTTAAGCCTAGTTTTATAATTTAACAAACCTATGTACAAACGAGCCAAAGATTAACGAGATCCTTTTGCGAATTTTCCAACTGCGAGCGAAGCGAAGCGTCCAGGGCAGAGCCCCTAGTTACTTTAAAGATTAATAATACAGTGTTTGTTCGGATAGATTGTATGAATGAATATCTTAAAAGTGTAGTTGTTGAACTGGGATAAAATATGTGAAAGTGGTTGTATATATGTGTATGTGCATGTATTTATATACAAGTTGGTAGAAAAGTGTATATCGGCTTAACTCTTTAGATATAACAAAAAGTTAGAACATATGATATTAACTTCCGATTGAGAATTCTTACGAAGAGAATTGTTTTTGTTGTGAAAGTCTGAATTATAATGCTGTTGTTTATTTACATAACATTATACTGACAATCGAGTAAAACTTTTACGATTCAGAATAGCTTTTTATGTAAAAATAATTCACTATTACATTTATTTAGTTTTAAACGCATTAACGCCTTAACCAGCGTATGCAGTAAAAGGTAAAAGCAAAACTTTCCTCATTTATATAATAACTTTTTCAATCATTTATTTATAATTTTTTAAATTTTATTTTATTGTTATTATTTAATTGTTTTTTTTTTTTTTTTCATTTCCCGGTTACTCAATTGTACTCACTATGTGGCGGGAGCAATAACTTATGGAAAAAACACTTATTAATATCTGGATTCGAATCTATTTTTTCCCGGTTACTCAATTGTACTCACTATGTGGCGGGAGCAATAACTTATGGAAAAAACACTTATTAATATCTGGATTCGAATCTATTTCCACGTAAACCTTTTCGTATTTGATCCGCTTGCATAAAATAATAAAACACTCGACGAAGTAATTTAACACACTTTTTTTATCAATTGTTTCTTAACATATTGATTCAAAGTGAGTTGTTTTAGGTACTATTATTTTATGGGATATAAACATGAATAAATAAATCAGTTTTGCACACACAATGAAAGACCTATACACTACATGATATGACCGTAGTTTAAAAATGTGTCTACTGGCGTATGCATATTTGGAAAAATACCCAAAATGTAAGGCATCATTACGAATTTCGATTGTATATAGATTAAAAATTCAAGGATTTTTTAATTAAACTAATTATACTGTATTTTAACACTGTATAATTGGCCTACATTATTAAAGGTTTCTCTACTGAATTAAATTAACTAATATTTGAGTTTAGGACAAAATCAAATTAACTTCATTTCAGTATATACTGCATATTATGATTATTAAATTACGGAGATACCTGCTGCTTCCTTTAACTCCTTCTACACCCAACACACACATTCTAAATATTTTGTGAATATTTTTAGGCACGACATAACCTCAAAGCAAACTTAATATATAATATTAACTGTTAATAAAATTAAACAAACCAGCCTGATGTTGACCTAATTACTAAAACAACCTAACTTTAAATTTTAAACTAAAAATAGATTGTTTCAAAGTCAGCTGTTAATGGAACTTTAACAGCTACATGGAACTTAGTCGGCCTACATGGAACTTAGTTTAACTTTAGTCGGCCTACATGGAACTTTAAATTAACTTAAAGTTAACGTAAATTAATAAATCATTTTAAACTTTACATGGTTAAGGTGGATATTCCTTTCGCATTATTACTGAAATAAATTAAAAAACTCAAGAAAGTATTTCTTAATTATTTTTATAATTACTACTATTTCCTATAGGGTGCTTTTGTTAATATTCAAATGCGCAGTGAATGAAAAAGTTCATATATATATTTTTTTTTATTTTGCTTAACAACTTATCGAAAAGAATAATTCGCATCTCTTCCCAAAAGGATTTTTTGAACGAGCTGGTCAGTTCATCTTTTCTGCCTATGACATTGTACTCATACTAAAACAAAACTGTGACAAGTAGCAGATATTCTCGACGCTACACTCAAGGTTCTTTATATTGTTATTATTGCCCAGCTAAGCTGAGCTTTCAACAATTAAATAAACTAAGAAATGAATGTTCAAATAAATGTATCGAAATAAACTAACCACAGATTCTACATAAGTTGAAAGCTGTATGGCTTGTATCCGTGAGAGTTTAGACTTTTACTGTGTCCCATTTATTTATTTATTTTATTTATTCCATAAATCAAATCTTGCATAAAAGTAATAATTAAATTAAATATATATCTATTTATTGGTGCCCACATAGACAACACTGTATAATTGGCCTACATTATTAAAGGTTTCTCTACTGAATTAAATTAACTAATATTTGAGTTTAGGACAAAATCAAATTAACGTCATTTCAGTATATACTGTTGTATATTATGATTATTAAATTACGGAGATACCTGCTGCTTCCTTTAACTCCTTCTACATCCAACACACACATTATAAATATTTTGTGAATATTTTTAGGCACGACATAACCTCAAAGCAAACTTAATACATAATATTAACTGTTAATAAAATTAAACAAACCAGCCTGATGTTGACCTAATTACTAAAACAACCTAACTTTAGTTATGTCATGCACGACATAACTTTACATTAATCATTATTATGGGAAAAGAAGAACGAGAAAAGAAGCAAAAACCAACTTAAATATAAAATAATATACATAAATAAGATCAGCACTAAAACTACAACGTCACTGCAATGCCTACACAAAAATATCCTTACAAAGAATCAGAAGTAGAACACGAGATAAAAGTAATAAGAGCGGCATAAAAACATAACTTTATAAATACTCCGAAGAAATTACGGACTCAACAATAATCCCTCCCTACTTCCCCCAACCATAAAGAAACTTGATTTTATAGGCCTTCAAACTTCATCATTTTGAAATAGTATCAGGTTTCTTGCAATATAAGGAAAAACATATGTGATCCGTAATGTGAATTAGTCGTGAATACAGATCTATAAAGCCTACCTGCTCTTATAACCACTTCTTGAGAAGGTCGTGTAAAATGCGAATGACTTGAACTGAAAATATAATGGAATTTGAATTTATGTGTAAAAAAAGTTAAACAAGTTTTACAAAAGTTGTCTGATATTAAATACGTTACGTAGCGCCATCTTTATAACCGATCTATGGGAGCCATTATGGATTTTCAGGCGCATCCTTAAACTATTATCCCCCAAAAAGTAAAGATTGTCATTGGGCAAAGTATAGTATTTCATTTAAATTTCTAAAAACATAGATTAACTTTTTAATTTTACTACTCAAATAGTCAACATGTGCCGACCAATTTAAGCGTTTATCAAACAAGACACCCAAGTATTTGTAGGCATCAACTCCATCAATGTTACTACAGCTACAGAGCTTACTTAAGTTATTCCCACACAAATGTAATTATTACGTTTATAAGGGCAATCCCTATTGGGCCTAAAGAAAGGAACTTTGTTTTAGATGTGTTAAGGGTTGAAACATTATGATCGAACCATTTTTTCACTACCGACAAGTCATTTACAACCTCTGTTCTTCCCAACTATTTCCCACGAATAAAATAGCCGTATCGTCAGGAAATAGGTAAAAGTTCCCAACAATATTGATTTTAGACAAATTATTTATATAAATTAAAAAACAGAACAGGTCCTAACGTTGACCCCTGGATGACGTCATATTCCACAGGCGGTTCACTATTTACTCCACACACTGACACCATTGGTTTCCTGTTCGACAAATAGCTTTCGAACCATAAGTACGCGTTACTACGAAATACGATTAAGTCCAATTTATTTGTCTACTTACCGAATCGAAAGCTTTAGCTAAATAAAAGAAAACTATAATACTTGTATTATTTTTATTTAAATTGAATAAAGCATTTGAAATATTTATGTCCCTTATAAATCCATATTGGCACCCAGACAAGAGATTATTAGCATTTAATTATAACACTATTTTTAAAATGTTTCAATTATTTTAGAAGACAAACTTAGCATACAGATAGGACGAAAATTACAAGATTGTACAATGTTCGGGATAGTTTAACAAATTCAGGAAGGAACAATTTCGTCAGGAACCGTGTAAGGAATTTATTTTGTAAGTTTAAGAGCAGCCCAACCTAAAAAAACTGTCTATTCTTTTTTGATTTTTTTTTAATTGTTATTCTTCAGAATTTCCTCTTTCCAACGATATAAAACACTTTATAAATATCTTCTTATAAATTTTCAATAAAAAATAAACCAAACAGGTTAATTGCATTAATTTTAGGTGCGTATTAAAGCCAAGTATGTAAAATATGTTTTCTGTTTTCCGCTGATTTTGTGATTTTCTACTGGGTGAATCATAATTTAATGTTTTTGGCACTAAATATTAGTTCCTATCATGAGGATTTTTCAAAATTATTTATATTTTCGAATAAAAATATTTTTCTATTACAAAATTGTAAATTTAAACACACCTTTTTTTAAAAATCATAATTTTTTTTAAATAAAAAAAAACTCCTGATAGGAAATAGGCAAAAACCTAATCTTAAAAAAAATATGTATGACTCTAGCTCTTACTGAACCAGAGATATGTGTCACCTAGTTAACATTATGCTCTTATGGAAGTCGGGCTGTCCAATGGTATTCCGGTATCTCTTATGGTATCTCGGATTAAATACCTACAGATTAAGCCATATGAAATTTATTTTGTCCAAGTAGAAAAGATTAGACTACTACAAAGTTTTACAAAATTCTTTTAAATAATGAAACTAAATCTCTTAGTTAAACGTTAAAAGTAAATTGGTAATACATTGGACGTCATTTATAAAACATGTGTTTGACTTATTTATTATTTTTAAACTGATGAACGCAGTCAGCTTTATATATTATGTTGATTTATATCCGTAACTAATAAATGTAATAAACCTTCATGTTTATACATTTATTTAACATGTTTATGTTTATTCATATTTATATTTTTATTGTATTAATAACATTTTATATATAAAAAAAATACCTTTCTATTTTACTGAAGAAAGTCTAAATTAATCAATGTTTTATCAAATATGTTTAGTAATGTATGCGTTACCCACGTGCACAAACATGCATATAGGCCTATACAAACTAAAAAACTTTATATAATATAAGTACGGATTCAGTAAAAGTTGTGATATTTATATTTGTTCTATTGTTTTATTATTTTATTTTTCATGTTGGGTTTGTTGTATTGTTTTAGTGTTTCTAAAGCTACATATATGAACACATTTATTTGGTACTAGTGCAGAAGAGGGTGACTCCGGGCTTTGAGAAATTGTTTTTATATTCTGAAACTAGAAACCAAACTAACTGTAAAAACACAAATCATTTTCGCGGAAAATAAATATTATAGAAACTACGACAAAAAGAAAATTAAAAAATACAGGTTAAGTTTAGCTAGATTTACACTAAACAAAATATAGAAAGACACAAAACTTCATTTTTTCTTTATGTATAAAGAAACTATACACTTCTCTGATGCCGCGAAATAAAATGTTAACAATCTAAAACAAGTATTACAGAACAAACGACTATAAACAGCCCTACAAACTGAATAGTTGAATTAACAATATCATCATTGCTCAACCATTTTCTTGAGGTGATATAAATAACAGCGTTGCCATGTTTTTTTGAAAGCAGAAGTTTTATTTTGTTAAACTGATGTTACCGATTTATATGTAGCCTACAGTAACTGGAAACAAACTGTGATTAGAGACTGTAAGTTAAAACTTCAGGTTATTTATTTTTATTTATTTACGATTTTAGGAATTTTATTATGCTATAGAAAAAAATTTCAATTTGACAACGTTGCAAAATTATGTCCAATCTTTCTTTACATTTAAATATTATCACATTTAGTATAATGTTGTTTTAAAATCTTAGTTCTGATAGATTACTAATCAACGTTTTGTAAAATGTAAAAACTTTTTTCACTTATTTAGTATATATATGTTTGTTCGTTTTAATTCGGTATATTTATTATTTATAATTTTGGTGTCAGTGAAGTGTCTAGTTGCTTTTTTTTAGTTCAAACACACCGAACATGGCTAAACTTAAGCTCAATTTTTTTTTTAGTTTTTTTTTTGTAGTTTACTTACCGCGAATTTTGTTTGGAGTTTTTATAATTAATTTAACGTCTAGTTTCAGAATAAAATAAAACATTTCCCAAAACCCGCAATCACCCTCTCCTGCACTTTTGCCATTTATTTATCCATACAAAATTTTTTTTTACAAAATCCTTATCATATTGGATCTAAATTGCATTATGATTTGTTTTGATCAGACTAGATATTGTTAAATATCAGACAGTATTTAAATACAAATTTAAATTAATTTTAATATGATCTAAGAAATAGTTCGCCGGAAATTCGTCAGAATGTGGAGTACTGAATTACATAGATGCTATGATATAGAATCAAAATATAAGAAATGGTCAATCACTCGCGCTTCCTTTTTTTTAAGAAGATAATCGAGTACTGAGTTTACAAATTTAGATCAAAAACAGTGTGGCACAATAACTGTACAGTACTACCAACCTACCCACGACAGCCGCCAAATACTGCCTCCACTTGGCACTGGCCGAGAACACTTTTCGTTTACACTCTTCCTCCATGCCGCAACGCAGTCTATGCACTACTGACAGACACTAGAGCAGCATATCAAGGGGTCACGTGATCTTCAAGGCCGCCAAGTTGTTAGATAACGCTCACCGGTACAATCTGCCTTCTATATCTGGTATTCTTTGCAGAAACCTGATTGCGGTGATTAGACGGAGGTGTTCCTTTTGAAGATAGAAAGGACGGAGGAAGCTCTGCAAAGGTTTCCAAGCACGTGTATTTATTTATTTTCCATAATATTGGTGTTCTGTTATCATATTCTAAGTTTATAATTGTTTCTAGTAAACTCTATGAGGTTTAGTACTCCTTAACGGTATTCCGTAAAATATTTTGGTACTCAAATTCGTTGATCTCTATTTTTCAGAGCTACAGTAAATCAAACAATTAAATAACTTTGTTCAGTCACCACAGTACTAAGAATATTAGGAACATAATGGTATTATCATTTCAGTCCATCCTGTTGGTTTTATCACTTTTGATGATCGATTTTACATAAAGCAGCTTTAATCAAACCCAAAACCAAAACTGAAGCAAAGATAAAAATGTGTGGTATTTCCCGATGTGTAGAGTTGATATTTGGTGGTATTCAATGTTCTTTAGCAATTTGTACTGACAATTTCATTGTTTTACAGGGTGTCCTGAACTCTCTGGTTCCCTTTTCTTCTGTGAATTTGTTCCTGGGATCGAGACAAACATATTTCACAATAAAAACATACGGTGCTTACTTTGTCGTCTAATTGTCTGTATGTGTCTTTTACAAAATAACTCATATCTAGAGAACGGTTGACCAATTGCGTTCAAACTTGACATGAGGTTAAACTAAGGCTGGGGCCACACGGTCCGGTTTCTCGGGATCAAATTTTTGGGGACACACGGTCCCGGCAAAACTCACTTCCGCCCTTAGAACACTGCCTATAATATTATTCAGTTCAGGACTTTACACTTAGTAGGAACATAAAAACTTGTGTTTTCAAAACAAGAATTTGAAATTGATAAATATTTTTATACAGTTCTATTTAAAACTAAATTACAAAACTTTTGTACATTTAAAAAAAATACAAAAAATGTTTACTAATTTTTATGTATGCCTAAAGTTTAACTTTTTTCTTTCGTTACTTGAACAATTTTTGTTTCTTGAGCTAATAACTTTGTAATATAATTAATAATTTGTTTACTGGCACATTATTATTAAATTATTAATTATTTAATAATTATATGATTCAAAATCACTATGCATTGCAATACTTAACCTAAGCCATTGTAGACTATGCGCAATCTCGCATTTAGGTTGGGTGGAAACTTTGTTGATAGCAGTAGAGTAAAGTTACTGGCCTGTTTATTTAAATTTTTCAGTATGTTATCAATGTTTTATATTGCAATATTATTATTTATAATTGCCTTAGAAGTCCTTTTAGAAGTCTTTATATCGTTTACAGATGTTTCACCTTTTCATTTTCAGGCATCATCAGAACGAATACACAAAAAACACTTCTCACAATTACACTTATAAACAGATATTAATTTGGTATTTAACACATAAATAAATAAAAAGCACAAAACGACACTTGGTAAAACATTTAAAACACTTGTTAAATAAATTAAGTCACAGTATGCGACTGTCATCAAGTCTATCATATCACACTTTATGTCTATCTATTTTTTACAATAGGATCTATTTACAAGGATCTATTTTAAGAAAATAAGATTTATGTCCGATCATGCGTTTCAAAATGGCGGCTAATTGAAAATTTAAAAACTGAATTGCACCAAAACAGTACATTTTAACAAAAAATATCAAGAAATCTTTTTTGTAGCCCTTTTGATTCCCTATTGACTGGTGTAACTGTCAAAACAATAGGATAAAGGATAATATTTAGGTTATGACTAATAATTGGGTTGTTTAACCCGGCAACCTACCAACACGGTAAACTCAACAATACGGTGGGTACGTATGCTCTTATTAAAAACAAATAATGTAATACATATTTTAAATTGTTCATCAAAACACTTTTAATCCCTAAATACAAAAAAGAAAGTAATAAAAAATGTGTTTGTAGTAACACCATATTTATGTACGCACACTATTGTTTTGTTTACTGTGTTGGTGTAGAATGCCAGGTTGAACAACCCAATTATTAGACATAACTTAACTATTATAATTTATCTGATTGTTTGACATTTTTTGTTGAAATGTAATTTTTGTGGGTTATTCAAGTTTGAAATTTTCAATCAGCCGCCATTTTGAAACGCATGATCGGATAAAATCGCTCGTTTTTCTTAAACTTTATCATTAATAGATTAAACTTCATGTCAAGTTTGAACTGAATTGGACGAACCGTTCTCTAGTTATGAAATATTTTGTAAAAAATACATATAAGACATACGAAAAGTAATCACCTGAGACCCATGTTTATTTTGTGAAATATGTTTGTCTCGATCCCAGGAACAAACCCACAAAAGAGGACCGATGAGATCGGGGATATCCTGTATGTCTGTGGGTTCAGCAAAGGTTGAAAAATGGTATTGTAAGAATACCATCGGGTGATACATACTACTTTAGCGTATGAGTCTTGCCCAAAATTTCCCTTCTCTGAGGCAGCTGACATTTTTAAAAGTTAAAACTCTACCGAGTGAATTTTTAAGGACATATTAAGTCAAAGATAACAGCGCAAACTAGAGATCAAATTAAGAAGAATACGCAATAGACGTATTGACAACGATAGTATTTTTTTCTTGCTTTTATCGGTTAACGTATAACGCAGGTTAATCAATAACACATGGAAATATAAGAACTAGCGGTACAGCTTGTTCTTGCCCTGAATCAAATCCTATAAAAGCGAGTGTACTTCCGTACGTACATACATACGTACGTATGATATAATACGTTATAAGATGTGCTTTGAGATTATAAACTGAATATTAATACAACCTTGTATCATCGATATATTTGTTTACACAAATTTAAAAAAGAAATACCTATTCGTTTAACTTCGGATACATTCGTACATCTTCTACATAATATTAATAACTTCTAAATCATTTTATCTATCAATATGAAATATAAAATAATTAAAAGATAATATTTGTATATTTCTTTGGATATATAATAACGTATAGCCTATAAATACGAACTTTTTACAAATAGGCCTAAAGTTTTATAATCCTTTTAATTGTATACATTTACCGTCTTTACCGAGTTAAATCCCCGTCGACATAATTAAGTAAGCCTAGATAAAGTCTGTTGTTTTTAAATAGTATTTTTAAATGATGTATTTCTGATGTGTATCTAATTAATCTGCCTGTGATTTTTCACGGGGGCTTACTAGTTTATAACATAAACGTAACATTGATATAGCCTACGTTAGACGCTTGAATATAATTATCGGACATTAATTTTGAATTTAAAGTTTTGTACAATGTTTTTAATTTTGATTTAGCTGTATTACATAATAATTTCTTAATATAATTTACAAATTTTAATGATTATAAAATGTTTGAATAATAAATATTTATTGTGTTGCAAAAATGAATATATTTTCTCTTTCTATGTAAGGTGCAAATAGGCTTTGTTTCAGTTCTTTAGCTTTTTGAGAAATTAAGGGAACTTTGGTTTATTTTTTATGGGTTGTTGACCTATTTTACTTCTTAGAAGCAAGTAATCGAAATGCAGTTGATCTCTGTTTTGAATGAAAATATAAGATTTAAAGTTTGTTTGTATTTATTGCAGTTATCTCATTTGCATCCCTTAGACGGACTTCAATAATTTTATTTTCGAAAGCATTGCATTTTCGATTTACTACATCCACTCTTTACTCTTAAATATTAACACCTAAGAAATATATGTGACTAATTTCAGCTCTCAGGCTATAGTAGAACTATAGTTTATCGTGTTAAGATAGTTTCGTCCTCTAAGTCTTAAAACATAGGAAACTATAATTAATCTATATAGGTTTATAAGTATGCAAATTATTAAGGGTTAAATTTTTTCCTTAACATTCATAGTACATGAGTACATGTTTTAATTTTTTTATTTTTTATTATTGAAATATTATAAGCCTTATAAATATGTAAAATTTTATATTTGCACCTTTCTCTGTTTCGGCAAAAATCGACCGTGCTCGATAGATTGAAATGAGTGATACTGTAAAAGTTTCAATTTTCGTTTTAAGATATAGAATAATTATTTTACTGACTGCCAAATTAAAACTAAAACAAGGTAGAATTAAAAAATGTTACGTATATATAGTTTCAGAGCACGACTAATTCGTAAAAATATCCGCAATGCTGCAGTAAACATATGAGTTGCTATAAAATAACACAATATAAATAAAATATTCAATAGGAATGGATATGTACAAGTAAATAAGAAATGGATATCATGCTTCATTCTAGTAACAAAATAAGTAGAATTTGTTCAAACAAAGCTTGTTAGATTTCCCGGTAAACATTAGTCATCATTATATACGTGCATACTGTTAACTTAGAAAAAAATAACCTACTAATTATTGATAGATAATAATATTGCTTGAATGACCTTGCTTGATAACATTAATATATCAACATATCAAGTACTGTATCATGAGTCAGCGGTACCTCTTATCTGGACAGTTTTTTCTATCAAACAGGAAATACAAGACGATGCTGTGCTTAGAGATGAAAATATGCTCGGAATCACAGTTTAATCTTGGAAATTGTTATTGTAAATGATGATGTTTAGTATGTTTTACTGAATCATCCCTATATATAGTTTTAACCGCTGAACTGATTCAAGTGAAATTTGTTATGAAGGTCCCTTACTTACATTACGATACCTTGTAGCAACGCAGTATTTCTTGAAACTTTCAATCTTGAATACGTAAAAATCTGAATTCCTCTTGTTCCTTAGGTTGGTAATAGATAGAGAAGATAGAAGGGATAGAAGGTTGTAATACATAGAGAACAGAATAGAATATTAGTAATAGAGAAGGTCCGTGAGGTGCTGCCTCTAGTTGCGAATTAATTAACTAAAGTTTTAGTTTATAAGGTTGTCCAGGAGGTGCTGCTCTCTCACAGGACATCAAGAAAATTAACTTATAAACAGTATTTTTCGAAAACATTAGCTTTATTTAAAACTAGGTACAGTAGAACATATTACCTGGCCGAAGTCTGACATTGATTGTTTGTTTTATTGATTGTTTGACGGACATTACCTAGAAAATAAAGCGGGGTAATGCAACGTTAGGTGTACGACAGGGGAACATGGGAGTAGGGGCGTAAAAAAGAAAAAAAGGATGCCGCTTTGTCAATTGATTAAAAAAAAAACATACAGTTGCCGCGGAATCAATAGGGGAATCAAATCTTGCTTCCGCGGCAACTATATTTTTTCTTAGAATGAATTAACAAAGCGGCAACTGTATTGTTTCTCTTTCTTCATCTAATCTGTTGCTTTGTCGGAACCTTTACTGAATTTCGTGAGAACAAAAGTTCTTGTATATACAAAATAGTATATGTAAATTAAGTTTTCAAATTTTATGTGAGTTAAAATGATTAATTTGTTGGTGTTTGTTTGCTTATGTATATACAATAAAATGAGTTGCAATAACATCTTATTTGCTTGGTTATTTATGAAATGTGTATTGTAGGTTATTTTTTAACAGACATCTATTTTTTACGGGAACCTCGTATCAACCGGCCAAACTCATAACCGGCCAGGATCTCGGTCCCGACCAGAGCGGTTAAGAGGGGTTCTACTGTACACGATTTACAAAATATCTTATAAATATTGCAATATTTTTTTTAGTTTGTTTAATTATTTCGCTTTTTAGCTTATAAATTTGACTGAAATAAAGTACAAAACTGCTAACCAGAACAGTGTTGTATGATTTAATTTATATTTTTCACATCTCAACACAAGTTTCACTCCACGCCACAATTTTTCCCTGTACAAAATAAATTGTACACATATTTTAGCAACTGAGCCTGATATCTTCTTAAACAATCTTTTTCCATAAGACGTAAAGTCGGGTAAACCCTTCTGAATAGTCATCGTCATATATTTGTAACCGCTTTTGCTAGAACCGTGAAGTTTTGTAATAATGTTCTTATTATGTTGCAGGTAATGCCAAATAGAGGGGTTTCTGTATATTTCTAAACGGTGGAAAAGTGCAAAGCTTCTCCGAAAAGTCACTACTAAAACCACGAATTGTACTGTAATGCTCCTATTGTATTGAAGGTAATTGCAAAAAAATAGATTACAAAGAGATATACCGTGATAAAAAATGTGAACTTAGTCGAAAGCTCAGATGTCTATTTTCGTTCAATAGCCCATTCGGTGTAGGTTACAACTACCAGTAATTTACAATACGGCTGATTTTTTTTAATAAGTACGTTAAAGTATGCAGATTAAAAAAAAAGTTTACCAGTCCATCGATTTCCCAAAGTCGAAAGAAAAAAAATCGAAAAACAATTTTTTTCGATTATCCTTAATATTTCGTGTTGGGATGAAGATAAAGAAAAATAAAAAATACCACCATGAAGAGGAAGTATTTTTTTGAAAAAAGGTGATATGTATTTCTTTCTTCCGAGCAATGGTTTGTCTGAAAAAAATATTCGATAATGCAGGTATGTATTTTGCAGCAGGGGAAATCACTAAAAGTTGAAATCTCATTAATAGATGAAGCGTTGGCTCATTCTAAATTGGCTGAATTTTATTATATCGAATTGAAACTTGACATAGGAGTTAAAATATATATTTTAAACATTTGTGATGAGTCTCAGCTTGTTATCTTGAAAATGACCCGATGTAGAGCCCCTTGACTTATTAATGGGTTTCTCGATTTTAGGAGTACCGGACCCACGAATTAATTTCAATCTATTCCAGTTTCGTCAATTTTTATAATATCAACATCAAATTTGTTTTACAAGTTGAATACACCAGTATAAATATTCTTAGTAAGTTTGAACGATTTTTTCATGTTATTTAAAAAAAAAGAGGCACTTGAAAATAGTCTTCTGTTTTACCTACCTCGTTTTAACTATAACACTTTTGGATTTAACGACTCAATTTTCGACATTTTTGAACATATCGATTTAAAAATTTGTACAGAAGTTTGCTATACAATTGTTTTTTGCTATACTTTTTTTTAAAACTATATTTAAAAAAATTACTAATCTGCAGCTGATCAACTCAAGCGTTTTGATGAACAATCTAAAAAGGCCTAGAATTATACTTTTTTAAGTTACTTGTGCTTTTAAAAGTAAATAATAAAAAAGGTGTATACTCATTGATCTTGTTTGAATCTATATGTTTAACTTGTAAAAAAACTTTTAGGTTGATATTTTGAAAATTTTCTAAACTGGAGCCGATTAAAATTAATTCGTGGGTTCGGTACTCCTAAAATCGATAAAACCATTGATAAGTCAAGGGGCTCTAGATCGGGTAATTTTCAAGATAACAAGCTGAGACTCAGCATAAATGTTTAAAATATATATTTTAACTCCCATGTCAAGTTAAAATTCGATATATTAAAATTCAGCCAATTTAGAATGAGCCAACGCTTCTTATATGAATGAGATTTCAACTTTTAGTGATTTCCCCTGCTGCAAAATACATACCTCCATTATCGATTTTTTTCCAGACAAACCATGCTCGGGAGAAAGAAATACATGTGACCTTTTTTATTGAAAAATACTTCCTCTAATCGGTGGTATATTTTATTTTTCTTTATCTTCATCCCAGCTCGAAATATTTTAAGGATAATCGAAAAAAACAAAATTTCGATTTTTTTTTTTTTTTTTGACTTTGGGAAATCGATGGACTGGTAAACTATTTTTATGTTAATCTACATACTTTAATGTACTTATAAAAAAAATCAGCCGTATTGTAAATTACTGGAACTTTAGGTCTAAAATTACCCCTACGGACTGGCCTACAATCACATTGTGTTTTATTATAATTTCATAATTAATTACTGTCAAATAATGAAGAAATTAATATTTTAAATACGGTAAAATCTGGTTCTAACAAATTGTTATAGTTTTAACTCATCTAAGCTTGTAGGTACGTTATTATTACTACTAATGCATTTAACACGTTCACTACTAAGGACGCACATGTGAGCTTGACACTGAACACAATGAGAAGCGGTCATATTGGGCCAACCCCCATAATGGGAGTATTTTCAGTACATTGCGTGCTACGTACGCAAAAACCCGGATTGGTATAATTTTCAATAAAGAGAGCACTGCATGCTTCGCACGCTAATTTTAAACCTACGTGCTATGGACGCACATGTGCGTCCGCTTTAAAATATTAGTGATTATTACGTAGAAAGGTTCAAAAATAAAAAATAAAATAATTTCTACTCATTTAGACTATAAACATAAAAAATAAAAGGTCAGCTAATAGCATAGGAAATACGAAATCTGCGTAGCAGTGAATGTGTTAAAATTTACTTTCGTGTACAACTATAACCACGTCAACAATTAAATTGAAAACTTTGATAGTACTTTCTCCGTCTGTGACTTATTTGTACTTTCCTTTTTACGTTTTTCAGAATTTATCTCCCATCATTAGAACTCTTGATCAGTAGAGGTCTCCTCGCGAAGGCTATGAATAGCTGCCTGCATGTACGAAATATATTAATAAAATTTGCTTGCAACTCAGCCCCCAGCCCCGGCTCACGCGCTGCTTCGTTCCGCTCTCCTGGAATTAAGGACTGCGCTTCGGCAGTTTAGATCCCGTCCGTCGACCCCGGATCAGAAGCTGTCGCCATGTGGATTTGAGCCGCGTATACTTATATGGTGTTTTACGTTTTAATCGATTTTATGGCTATGAACACTCAAGACTTAGGCCTCACTATAAGAAACACTACTGTACAATAGTTTATCTGACCATGGAAATTCACTAATATTAAGAAGAATGTTTTATCAAACTTCCAAATGCAGTACAAAAACTTTTCACTAAATATATAATATTAATAAAAATAGAATATTAGTAAAAAGTGCTTTCTTGACAAAACTTTCCAGAAAAACTATTTGAATAAGAATACAAATTATGTTTAGTAGGATTTTAAATTTATGTACTTCAACTGTACACTTTATTGGTTTCTTACGTGCACAATAAATGTGTTTTATTAAACTTCTAATAATTTTTAAGAAATTAGGGTTTGCTAAATATCTGGCATATTTCTATAAAGTGAGCATAGGCCCTATATTGGGTCATAGCGTATTTTGCGGTGTTAAACTATTTAGCACGTTCACTGCTACGCAAATTTCGTATTTAATATGCTAGGAGCTGGTCTTATATTTTTTATATTTATAGTCTAAATGAGTAGAAATTACTTTATTTTTTAACCTTTTTAATATTTCACTAAGCATAGCACTTCCATAGCACATGAGCCTAAAATAGCAACACAATGCATTGTGTATTGAAAATACTCCCAATATGCGGGTTGGCGTGCGAAGCCCGCAATGCACTGTGTATTGAAAATACTCCCAATATGCGGGTTGGAGTGCGAAGCACGCAATGCATTGTGTATTGAAAATATCCCCAATATGGTGGTTGGGGTGCGAATCACGCAATGCACTGTGCGTCGGCCACTTCTCATAGGGTTCAGTGTCAAGCTCACACGTGCGTCCTTAGCAGTGAACGTGTTAACTCGACAATTAGGAGCTATAAGTGATATGTTCTTTCTTTCTTATATAAGAAGGTTAGCAAGGATATTAATATACATTTATGTTTTCCTGTCTTTTAAATAAAAACACCCTTAAAAATATGTTCTAATTGAAAATTTAAAAGATAAATTACTTTCTGAATATTTAAGAGAAATCTTTGAAAATATACCACCTTCGTCATATGCCTGGAAACCAAAGCTAGAATTTCAAACATGTACAGGGAGGCTGATGATAGTGTAAACACAATGACTTAAAATATTCGATGAGGAGTAATGTTTTAATTTTAAAAGTTATCATTAAACATTTAAGTTTAAGTCATTGTATAAAAATTAAAAAAGATAAAATGTTTGAATCACTCTTATGGTGGGGTTTGGAAGGTGTAAAATATCATTAAAAAAATGTCTTTTAAATAAGCCTTTAAATACAACCTTCCTCTTGTCAAGCTTTTTAAAGAATATTTAGAGCCTGATTACAAAAACACATAGTGTTCTGAGATATAAACTGTTTTGCATCATAGGATCAAATACACAAACTGATAAGATAGTTAATTTTAGATTATTCATATTTACAACCGTATTCCAATAACCTTAAATAAACATAAGATATGATAAATGTGGGTCCGTGACTAAGATGGAGAAGTAGCTGCCATTTCTTTTGAAGTGATAACTTCTATTGGCCCGTTGGGCACTTTCGCTTCACTATGTTTCTGAAATCTCGTGTCGCGAACTTTTTGCGTAGACACAAGTCAGAGCGTGTAGAGGGAATAGGCAATACTAGTAACATTTGAAACGTAATCCTGAAGGCAATTCGCCCAGAAACCGTGATCGTTCTTACAGCGACCAGTATAAAAAATAATAATTTAAACTTAAATTATTACACAATTACAATTAATTATTATACGGTATAAACTTCGCACTATTACAGACTAGGAACGTTTTAACTGGTTATTCAAAGTGCCTTGTAATACTATCGCTTCTCGGCCTCTTAGATCAAAGTGTAGTATCTGTTCTTATGAGCTTAATGTGTGAGTATAGTGTGAATCATCGAGTGTTATAACGGTCTTCTGCTAAAATATTTGTTATTGTGTTGGTGCTGTCATTGGGGATCGTTGGTGTGTGCTGCCACCTGCAATTACTCAAAACTACTAGACCATAGGCTGTTTACTCATCGTAACTTCGAGTATATTGTACATCGGTGAGTGTTTAATTAAACGGTTTTGATTTGACCGTTTGAATACTTTTAGTATCATTTGAATAAATTAACAGTTAATTTGAATAAGTCCCAAATATAACTTAAAATTTTCTTATTTTTTAATAGTACTAAAATTCCTGTTATAAATATTTCGTCACCTCTTTTCACGTGGTTTATTATATACATAGAAAGTGACTCGTGATATAGATAAGTATTGAAGTTTCTTTGTTGGATTCGTTAATACAGAAAGTCGGTAAGTAAATTGGCAGTTACTAAATATTTATTATTATTTGAGGATTTTTTCATAACTTTTTTAAAATTTTAAATTATAACCTTTGATTACGCATTTTCAAATCTAATATACAGAAAGGAAATCATATTATGTTTTTAAAAGTCAATACTTTTTAAGATAATTAAACATTTTAAATAATTAAAAAAATTTAACATTTTTTAAGTTTCTACAATTTCTCATAAACTTTAGGAAATTTAAAACCATATTATATTTTTTTAGTCAAAGCTAAAGACTTTACTCTATTTCGAATTAAACATATGGAATACGGTAAATTTTCATATTGATTATTTTAAATGTGATATAATTAGATTATGTATATAATGGATGCTTAAAATGGAATAAAATTATGTAATGTATAATGTGATAAAATATATTTAATATAATGTTCTGCAGATTTACTGATAACTCTGAAACTATACTCAAATTACTTAAAATTTTTAGGAGTTAAGAATAATTAATTTGTTATTTGAATAATTAATTAATTATCCAAATTTATTGTGATATAATATTTTTGACAATATATTGACTTGTGTAATTTGTTAACCCTTATTATCCTCTAATATCAATACAGATAAAAATATAAATACGTCATAGAAGTTATCACTTCCAAAGTGTGGTCTTAAGAACACCTAATTTTTTTCATAATAATATAGAGAATATGTAGGGAAATGCGCTAACCGCACCCAGAGAGAATATCACACTCGAAATTCTGATCTTTTTTTAAAAGTCCCCAAAATCTTTTTACCCCCCCCCCCCCACCCTTTTTTTTTACAACCCAATCTATTTATACAAAATTTAAGTTCAACATCCATGCCCTTTTTTCTTATCCCTATGTCTTTCAATCCTGTAGCCTACCATGCAAAATGCATTACAATTAAAATAGATTCTATAATACGGTACAGTATCAATTTCAGCATACCATGCTTTCGTATTCTGGCTGTAAAACGTGGGACAAAAGGAGGACTGTATTACATTATTGGAACGCGTATCTATATAAATAAAAATGTAAATGATCGTTTGTTCAAAATCTCCGAAAGTTCTTCACCAACTACTTTGAAATTTTGACACAACGTTCCATTCCAATACACGTGTGTTTTTATGTACTTGCAAAACAGCAGCATCTATTGAACATAAAATCAACAAAAAATATACTCAATATTAATAAAAAAATGTAAGCACCATCAAATATGTTTATTGACTATAATAATAACAGTGGTCAGTTGTTTCCTATAATATTTCCACTATCAAACTTAAACAATTATTTGTACTTCTAACTTTTAAGATAGGTTTTTGTCAAAAACGCCATCTGTTGAAGTAAAAACAACACACACTATTCTAAATATTTTAGGGCAATGGGAGTGCCAAACTAAATAATAAATAAATATGTTTATTGTTCATAATAATAAATATTAGAGAAATTAGCTGTTTGCTCTAATATTTCCATTAGGAGCTGATTTCAAACTGTGAAGCAATTAATTGTGTTTCAAAGTTTTAGGTTAGGTTTTTATTAAAGTGTAGGAGCATTGCTGGTTCTTTTAAAGTTTATTATAACTGCAGTTATAAAATATACAAAATAAATTTGGTTTAGCATTATTTACCATCTTAGCTTTGATCCTACACCTTTATTATAAAGAAAACATAACATAATGATGTGTGTATAAGGTTACAACGGGGTTGGCGTGTGGAGCAGGGGTCTCCAATAGTTTATCATAAAAGTTTTTAATAACATTTGATACCTTATAAATTATACCACAAGAGAAATTTAAAACTTAAATTGTTAGTAGAGATTAATCAGTGAATGAAGGGTAAATTAATTCTTGATCCGATCTGAGGATAACCAGGGAAAAGTAAACAAGTCAGTAATCTTGTTCTTCAATTTCAAATTTAAATATAGAATGATAAATATATATATGTTTTAATCTAAATTGTGTGCTTAAGACCAAACTGGAGCAGTGTAAACATTTTAACACAACTTACGAAATGAGGAAGCACAATGTCCATTTTAACACAAATTACTAAACGAGGAAGCACAGTGTCCATTTTCAGAAGTATTATCAATTAAACTATACTTTGTGTTAACATTAACGGGTTAGGCCTATGACATAGGGCAATCTGTTCCACTTATATACCGAATTCAAATATACTAAACTAGCAATGCTTTCGTGGCCTAACCGGCTAAGGCGCTAGTATGTGGTGAAAAATACCAACACTTTTTCAAGCTTACGGAATAGAGCATTTTACATAATAGAGCGTTTCATAAATGCATGAGAAAATGAGTGACGGTAAAATACGATTCACTGCCAGCAAGTATAGCGCCGAGATGCGCCTATAGAAGTTTACACTTTACAAAAAGATTAATAAATATGTCGAAGTAACCTCCTGTAAGCAATCACCGCCCTCTCAGAATAGGCCTTCTGATAAGAAGACAAAAACATCACTGAATATTCCAACATAAACCAACAACTCAATACAAGTATTTAGCAATGACACAAAGTACAAAACAATAATTTAGGCAGTTAAGTGGAGATTTCTAGGCCTAAAATAGTAACTTCATTCGTGTTAAGATCCCGATCATCCACGTTCCATAATAATAATCCACGTTCCGATCATCCAGGCTTTAAATAAAGGATAATATGATGACAAATGACTTATTAGCGAATTTCCATAGGAAAAATGAGCTATTGCAGTGGCGCTTATGGTAAGACCCAAGGTCGGGAGTAGCAAATGAGCACCGATCATGGTCCACCGAACACGTTTTGGGGTGTCATTAAAAATCATATATATATATGTATAATATATATGTATATATTTATGTATGTATGTGTGCGATCTCTAGCGGAGGCATTTTAGGTCCGATTTTGTTCGAATTTGGTACACGACATGTTGGTTTTCTACGACGCTCGGACTAGTTCGTTAGCCAAAAAAATCCAACAACTTGAAGCACGTTTTTTGACCGGAAGTAACAATTTTTTTAGATTTTTCCTATGAGAATAAATATTTTTTAGAGTTTTTTCTACAAATTAAATCTAGGATGTTATTCTGCACATTTTGTTTTTTTACGCGACCTTATAGCTCGCTGGGTTCCCCCAAAATCGATCAAAACTTAAAATACAATAAAAGTACCCGTTTCAAAGCCATTTGGTGGATTTTACCGTGGGGTTGGCATGCGAAGCACGCAATGCATTGTGTATTGAAGATACTCCCAATACGGGGGTTGGCGTGCGAAGCTCTCAATGCACTGTGTATTGAAAATAGTCTCAATATGCGGAATTTCGTGCAAAGCACGAAATGCTTTTGTATATTAAAGATACTGCTAATATGCGGAATTGCGTGCGAAGCACGTAATGCTTTGTGTATTGAAGATACTCCCAATATGCGGAATGGCTTGCGAAGCATTTTGCAGCTATTCAGCACCGTCGTAAGTAGTCCCATTTCCAAAATTGTTGGTTGAAGCCTTAAAACATAGGCCTATAAACTTAATTTTGGAAATTTGCTCAACTCACGTCAGCGGTTCAGCTGGGTGGTCGAATTATTTATATGTCTTTAACAGTTGCTAAAACTATCCAAATCTTGTAAAAAACTAAATACATAAAACATGAATTGGTTACTCTAGTATGACTAAACGTTAGTGATTGGTCAATCAAATAACAAAGACGTTCCATAAGAATAAACACAAAATATCTAATATGTGTTGTCCAGCAATATACAATAAATATATACATCAATATTAAAAAAAAAACGAATAAAACATTCATTTAAAAAAGTATTGAACGTACCAATACATTCATTGCAGCCCGTATTTCACAATACTTGAAGTTTGACAAGCAGAAAGCTTACATTCAGATTTCAAACAAAAGCTTTTTAAATTTTTGACGCACTTTGGTTAAAGTTGAATGCAATGGGGAGCGGGGATTTTGATTTACATGTCAAGGTCTCACAGATGACATGTCAATAAGTGGACATTTGATATTTGATAACCCACTGGTCTTTAACCTTGGTCTAAATTTTGGTGTATATAATAGGCTAATAGTTAAACTGCGTGACCGTCTAATATATTCTAATAGGAATGTAAGCTGACTGATCAAGTCTGTTTACTACTTTGCTATTTCTGCCACTTGTTGTTTCACATGAGTTAAATTAACATCTTTTTTTAGCATTTCAATATAAAATTTATGTTTAACGAATTGTATTTTTAACTTTTTTTTAAAGAGATATTATTATAGTTTGGTTTTATAACACCACTAATATAAGTTTGGTTTTATAAATATACTCACTAATATATTTTTAGTGAGTAGCATTTTTGTTTGGCGATCTCTAAAACAAAAATCCAAATAGTTGAGGTACAGTTAAAATTCCTATCTTGATATTTTTATTTTCCGTTAAAATTTCTAAGGAATTAATGTATACTAAAATTAAACAAATTGTTGTATGCCATCTACGATTTTTAAGGACGCATTTAAACTAATTACATCAAAGCAATTCTTTAAAATCGGATTCTTTAAAGCAATTGTTGGTTTATCTTACCAAACAATAATAAGTACTGTGAACATTCCTCTTGCCAGAGAAAAAAGTGGCCTATAGAATGAAGACAAATCTTCCAGTTAATGTACAAATTGTCATGCAAATTTTATTTTAAATACGTTTTTATACTTTTATTTAGTTTTTTCATATTAATTTAACATTTGATTTTAAAGAAGAAATCAACAGTAAGTGGAATTTTAAAGCTAATTTTAAATCAGAAACTAATACATCTATTTTATACAGTCTTTTCTTAAAACATTTTGTGGTGGAAGACATAGTAAAACACTTATAGACTTATTTTAAATGAAAAATTCACTAGGTGGCAAAATAGTCAATTTTATAAGGAACGGTATAAAAAGGATGACAATATAAAATTGTTCTATATATTGACACATTTTGTAAATTTAATTAAGACCAAATAACCAAGCATGGAATAGAGACAGGTTAAGTTAAGTTGTAAATATATTACCTGGAAGTGTGTACAGCACTATAGGGAATCTGAAAACAATACTATCTTTGATCTGATTTTAGTTTAGAAGAAAGTATAAAAAATGTGTTGAATATATGATGTTGGATAGGATAGATAACGAGCTATTCATAATGTTTTGATCGTATGGTTTTGGATAGATTTTCAACTATTAATAATGCAATATAATGTTTTGAATATATGGTGTATAGATTTTAAGCTATTCATAATGTAAATTTATTTATAGTACGGTGTTGAACAGATTTTGAGCTATTTATAACGTAAATTTTTTGAGCGTTGAACATATTTTGAGCTATTCATAATGTTAATGCTTTGATCATAATGTGTTGGATAGAGTTTCATCTATTCATAATGCAAATGTTCTGAAAAT
>JAGFPH010002800.1:103970-120671 GCA_018207615.1 Philaenus spumarius
TTATGCTCTGTTGAAACTTTCCTTGTGTTTATTATTCTGTATTACTTTAGTGTATTGTGATTTTGTTATTGTATGTTATAACTATTTTAACATCAAATGGTTTCTTTATATTATGCTCTGTTGAAACATTCCTTTTGTTTATTATTCTGTAAATGTACTTTAGTGTATTGTAATTTTGTTGTTGTATATTATAACTATTTGAACATCAAATGGTTTCTTTATAGTAAGCTCTGTTGAAACTTTCCTTGTGTTTATCATTCTGTGTTACTTTAGTGTATTGTGATTTTGTTGTTTTATGTAACAACTATTTTAACATCAAAGTGTTAAAATACGTTGCCATCTACTCTGTTGCCATCAAAAAGTTCTTTTATATCTAACATTTTCACTAATTATTATATCAGTTTAAAAGTTTATTTTTTTATAAATGAGGAGGAAGGTAGGACTTATCTCGATTGTTATTTGTGGCCCTAACTTAACGTTTGCTTGTCTAACACGTTCACTGCTAAGGACGCACATGTAAGCTTGACACTGAACACTATGATAAGCGGCCGACGCACAGTGCATTGCATTATTATTGTTATTATTATTGCAGTAATGATTGCAGTAAAAACCGTACAAGTGAGATAACATCGACCAATATTGGTAGATATCAGGGTAGCTTAGATGGCAGAGCATCACGACGGAAACGTGAAGGTCCCGGGTTCAACTCCCGGTCTTGGTCTATGTTTTTTCACTTGTAATTTAATTAAATATCCCTTGCTGAGGAAGTATGTAAGCGGAAAAAATATTATAATAATAACACCACTGTAAACTGCGAAATAAGAATTGAGATTGTCTTTAATGTAGTATACACGAGGTATTCAATCTTTTAATTCAATAATTGCAGTAAAAACCGTACTAGTGAGATAAAATCGACCAATATCGGTAGATATCAGGGTAGCTCAGATGACAGAGCATCACGACGGAAACGTGAAGGTCCCGGGTTCAACTCCCGGTCTGGTCTATGTTTTTTCACTTGTTATTTAATTAAATATCCCTTGCAGAGGAAGTGTGTAAGCTTAAAAATAATAATAATACTAATAATAATTAAACTATTGTAACCTAAACTTTAGTAAAATTTACATTATTTCAAAAGTATTTGCTTCAGTAATTAAACCAAACCTAACTTATCCATATTTCTTCAAGGTAACCTATCCCAATATGAACTAACCTACTAATCAGCCCATCCATGTAAGTATTAAATTAATAAAAATATACACGTAATTTAACCCTTATCTAAAATGGCATAATATAAACTAAACAAATTATTATCTAACTTTATTTTAAGTAGTATAACTACTTTGTCTTAAATGGATATTTGTTTAAGTTTTAAAAGATAAATTAATTTTAGTATTGTAGAAGCTAGGGCTATACAGTAGATACAACCACATTATTAAGAATATATATATTCACTGAAAGACAAAACCTTACGTATGACTAACTTTGACATTTTGGTTCTTAAAACAATTTTTGGTAAGTATTAAGTTTAAAATCCATGAAATGAACAAAGACCTAAACAGTAATTTGCCTAACAATAAAAATACATTAACAACTTACCAAAGGTAACGGCCAAGTATTGTCTATGCACTCCGATCTGGGCCATCGCCTTGTCTCTCCCATTCATTGTAAGAGGTCTCTTCTCCATTCTAACTACTCGAGCGTTCCGTAAAAACTGATTATACTAAAACAAAGTTTGTCGGCTCCATGAGATAAGAGATGTTATCGGACATAGTAATGGTCGAAACATTTGATCTCAGTTCATTGAAAGTAGACATGGCCGGACGAAGGTTAATTTGTAAAGAAAAAATGGTGCAAAAACCTTCTCAGAAGGTTTATATTGGTCGACTGGATTATAAACTATATGTTTACACATTTTTTAAACCTTTCTTTCAGTCAATATTGACTTTTGGCATATTATTCAGTAAATATAGCAAAATTATAGTGATCGCAAAAAAATCGATGTTGAGATTTTTATGGAAATATCCGTTAAGGGACCCCCTGAATGTAAAAAGTATTTTTTTACAAAATGTCTGTTTGTATATCTCTATGTATGTATGTCTGTCTGTCTGTATATATGTATACAAAGCTAGAGAGAAAACTATTAGATCGATTCTGAACAAATTTGAACCAAACATGTCAAACATAGATGCACGAAAAACCACCCCCTTTTTGGCCAAAAAACCCCCAAAAAATCTGTTATTATTTCTTTATAAGAAAACGGATCTAACGATTTTGATAAAATTTGGCTTATTTGTAGCCCTTAATTTACCCTACCATATGCAAAAAACTGCATCTTTCTAAAACTTCTCGTTTAGCTAATAATAATAATAATAACTGATTTTTGGGGGTAGGCCAAAAAGGGGGTTGTTTTTCAAAATATTTCATAACCTTCTTTCGGGCATCTTTAAATTTCTAATTGCTATGTTTTGTGAAAATTTGTTCGAAATCGATTGAATAGTTTTCACTCTAGCTTTAATAATAATAATATTTATTAGTTACTCTCCTACTTTAATGTATCCCGTCTAATACTAATACAATTATGAAGTCATAGTGAATCTCTTTAATAATTTAAATATGTTTGTGAGAAATTATGTGCCAGTTTCTGGTACCGTTTATTTAAATCGTTAATATGTCAAGATTTAAATTAATAGTTTCAATAAATTTTATTAGTTTTATGTCAATTTTAGTTAGCACATACCAAGCTTAACATGATTATACTTATATAATTATTACTTTACAATTCTTACAGATCTGCCCTATTCCTTAGGTCTGTATTACACTATCAAATTTCTTTGCCAAAGGTTTTTTCTTGCTGCTGCCTTTTGTAGCCTCTGGTTTCAAACGCAAGAGTACCCGATGGTTCCATGTGCCCAGAGTCGAACAGTGAAGTCATGAGTGTATGCATAAAATGTTCGTGCAAGTATTTTGGGTCATAAGATCTATATAAATATTCATCCGCCTCTCTTGTTGTTATGTTTGTTTCCTTACCTGCTCCAGTGGGGTTACTTTAGAATTACAAAGGACTGTCCGCATGTCTATGCATACTTAACAGATGATTATTACTACCATATTAGCTATGTTATTATTCAGTCAAAAATCTTGCTTGCTTGAACTTTTTCCACAGTCAAAAGTTGAACAATATTCGTTTATACGTTAATAAGTATACACAAACGCGGATACATATAATATATTTACAAACAATTTTCACAATATTGTGTTTTAACATGCTATACGTGCACATTTGATTATTATTATTTAGTTGTTACATTAGTATACAAATAATATCTTTTCAAGTGAGTGAGTTAAACTAATAATTGTTTAATAATATAATGACAACGAATAGTTCGTGATTTCTTATACACAATATACTACATATAGATATATATAATTTGTTTATATAGTCTAATTGTGAACTGCGCACTATCACGACGCCTTGACTTACGTTAAAAGTAAGATATGCTTGACCAAACCGTGACCTGTCTTTTAAAATTGATTTGATTTTGTAACATCTTATCAATGTTTGATAAGAACTTTGAACACTTGCACAATATTGATCTTCTTTCTTTAGCAAAACAATTCAAACGTAACATTCCTTCGCATGTATTATTGCATTGAGTTCGGTGAAACTAAAGTGAATATGTTCTGATCCTATTAAAACATCAATTTTGGAGCAGTAAATGCTTTAACGGTACATAATCTTTTAGGTTATAACTTCGTTATTAGCGTTGGCTTTACATAAAACATAAGTAAGGAGGAAAAGTTGTGCTTGGTGCTCACACCTAGGATTCCGTACCGTCAATAGATGACGTCATCCCACGCACAGTACTACTGTACACTGCATGAATAAAAAACCTTTGTCGTCACTTTAGTTCAATTTCAAGATTGCTATAGTTTTCCAAATTCCCCTATTTTTAGAAATAGAATGAGTGGTGGTTTTTTTTTAATATCTTGAAAACCAAATAGCCTATCATAAAAATTAAAAAAAAAAATTATTTGTCCTTAAATGAAGGCACTTGAAACGATATCCCAAATGGAGCATAAAATATCAAACTTTTGGGTACAAATATGCCCCCAAATTTGTAGCATAATAGTTTTGTGTGTTTATTATTGAAATATGTAAAACATGCTTTATAACTTTGGTGTGGCTCTTTCAGAAGTGGATCTTGGAAGTTAGGCAGAAAAACAAGTGGTAAAATATAAACTCAATTTCTGCCTTTTATTGTCCAGAACCCTAAACAACAATCGTAAATATTTTGTTTATTTTATACATATACGTGTCTAAGTTTACGTTTTTCCTCCGTGTGTGTAAGGCTTTAAGTAATAAATTAAATAAAAACCTGAATACAAAATCTCACAACGAATATGTTTACTAAGTTTAAACGCATTCAACAACAATGTCGCCATCCTCCGGGATGCTTGGACTACAGTAACCAAACTAAAACTAGTTACTTTCTCAGAAGTCAGGCTGAATAGTTATTTACTGTAAGTATAATAAAAAAAAAACAAAAACGAAGAATTGTAGTTTGTTGTCACATAAAAACCAAAACTGTCGTAATCTTATCAATAGGCCATAATCAGTTAAAATGACTAATCAAGCGCAAAACCAATCATTTGACCTATTTTAAAAGTGGTTATGTGAGGTAAATTGTATTGAACCATTTAGGAGGTTCCGAAACCGGCTTCTCAAACAATTAAAAATGTAGACTTTAGTAGGTCTGTCAACTTTAAAATGGTTAAATTTCTAAATTTTACTTCAACCAGGTAAGAAAGGATGTAAATCCTCTTCCTCGTTGAAACGTGTGTAAAATTTGTGCGCAACTTTTAATAAATATTATGTTTTGCTGTTTGGTAAACACAATATTTGATTAATGTCATTATCATTGAACGTAATAAGGTGTATAATAAGTAAAACTCAATTCGTTGCAATGACATACAGGCAGCGTTTAAATTAGTTCGCTCACAATTGTGCAAGCACAGGGATGACGTCTGAGATCTAGGAGTCAATTACAGTTTACAAAGATTAAACATAATTGAAAAGTAAGTACTTTGAATAAGTACAATATACACAGTCACCTTGTACAAATGTTAATTATTGTGTTTAAGAATAATAATAACACTATGCAGTAAAATAATGACTGCATTGTAATTGGTTAGACATACAGAAAATGCAATTAAAATTGCAATAAGTCAAGGCCATTACATACAGATACGTAAGTAAATACAATAAATGAACGTTAAGTAGACAATGCAATAGTTAGATAGCAGGTATTAATTTGTATAATAATAATAATAACTGTTTTGGGAGATTTTTTGGCCAAAAAGGGGATTGTTTTTAAAAAAATTTCAAAACCATTTTTTTGTGCATCTATACAGGCCTAACTGACATGATTGGTGCAAATTTTGTTCGAAATCGATTGAATAGTTTTCTCTCTAGCTAATAATAACAATATTTATTAGTTACTCTCCTACGATAATGTATCCCCTCTCCTACTTTAATACAAGTATGAAGTCACAGTGAATCTGTTTAATAATTTAAATATGTTTGTGAGAAAGTATGTGCCAGTTTCTGGTACCGTCAGTTTTTGGTTTATGTTGGATTCAATGTTAAAGTTAAGCCAAAATAATTAGTGGCAGAGACAAGATCAATTAAACTATCTGCAATGGTATTTGCTTCTCCAAAACTGTTTTGAACTATCACCGTACAAACTAGTGATTGTCAGTGCTTTGTTTCAAAGTAGGGTTACCAAAAATTAAAAAAAAGAACTTTCCAATTAAACGTAATCCCGAGGATCTTGAAAACTTTATTTATTGAAAGAGTATTCTTGAATTTTGTTGGAAAGTTTTCTAATAACTTGACAATGCCAGGGTTAAGTTTGAACTGTAATAATATAAAAATCACTTGCGCGGGGAAACGATTATATTTTTAAATTTTTTAAACTATTTTCATTAGAAAACTTTTCTAAATCTGGATAAACGTTTGTTACTAGAATACCTGTGTCTTAAAATATTATATAAAGATGACAGCAAAGTATGTTAATACATAGTAACATACAATAAGTTAAACTTATTTGGTTAATTGGTTATTGGTTTTCGAGTGTATCTACGTCATATTGAGCCATATTATTCTTTGTACGACCTCCACATGGAGTGAAACTTATTTGTTATGTTAGTGTTGTGTTTGTGCATTCATGTTTTCTAATGCCTTTATGATGGTTGAATTGACCGAAATCGCGATTGATTAACATGTTAAGACTTACCGAAATTAACGTTGAATTAGTTGGCGTACATCTAAAATGGAATCTGTATTTGGTTGTTTGTCTGTGATTATATTTAGGTAATCTCTGAAATTATTGAACTTATTAGAAAAAAGAATACCAACCAGCTCACTGGTGGGTGTAATTATTTGTTGTATAACAATATTAACAAATAAAAATAATTATCTCTCATTGAATGTCATCTATACATCCGTAGTTGCCATGGCAACGAATAAAAAAAGTATGTTCACAACTGAATGGATCCTTCGTTTTAACAAATTAATAACATATTATGATACTTTAACAAAAATAGCTGTCGTTTTAGTACCAACAAATTTAAACTATAACCTGAAGGTACAACTGAATGTTATTGCATTAATTTAAAAAGTACTAATTAAAGTATAATATATGTTTCGACAAAAAACAATGATTAATTTAATTAAACGAAGAAACCTTTATGATTTTTCAACAAATTTACAATGAACAAATACACATTTTATAAAGACCTATTTAAAAAAACTATCAAACTAAACCATACTCAGGCTTTAATTTATTTCCTTCCTTTTCTCTCTTTCGCTCTATTATTGTTATTAGTTTGTGTATATTCGTTTGTGTTTTATTATAGCCTAATATTTTAATGTTAGTAATATTTTGTAAATTTCTGTGTAATATATTGTAATAGGTTAGGTCGAAGAGAGGAATTTAAAAGTCCTGATCTCGCCCCAAATAAAGGAAATAAATTAATTCATTCTCTCTTTCTCCAACTATAGGTATATAATAACTTACTTTAATCTATTTTATTGTATTCTGATGTTTAACAGAAGGTGTTTTTGCAGTACTTATGTTATTAATCCCCGACGCAAAACAGGGTTGTTAACGTGTGTATCTGTGTGTCTATGTATCCCTCTGTGGCAACGTAGCTCCCAAACGGTTGCACCGATTTTGATTTAGTTTTTTTTTTAAATTTGACTTGATCGAGAGTGTTCTTAGATATAACTAAAAAAATCTGTTAATCAGTACGGGGTTTTTTACATTTTTAATACATCACAATACAAGATAGCAGACACATTTGCATGTCATAAAATCTAAGTTTTCATTTGTATGCAGATGTTTAATGTATCATGCAATTCATCTACCTTGTCCGTTTATTTATTGCTATCTGAAACTGAAATAAAAACATCATACAAATCACTTGTTATTTAATTTAGTTTTAATTTCCAACAATTGATTATTCTAAAAATAGGATCACCTGAAAACGCTATTTCAATATAGTAATAATTTTATAATATATGCCTAGAAAATGTACAATGCCAAAATGTACATGAACGATGAAAGACTTTTATGTTTAAAGTGATTGACTGTTTTTAACATTGGCATTGTTTAAAATTACATAATGAATATTGAATTCATCGAACTCGCAGAGAAAGTTACTCGCAGTGTACCAAACGTCTAAGTCGTGTTTCAAATACATAATTATACATTTGTTCTACGTCAACAGTGTATAAAACTAGATAACCGTAAACCGTTTTTTAAATATCAATCATTATAATATTGAGCTCTCTCCTTTCTTTAAATTAATTAAAAAGACTTCACACCTTCTATATTCTACTGTGATACTGTCACATCCTGTGGATATGTAATTACTGACATGTGACGTACATCAATATACGTGAAGCATGTACTATGTCGTACAAATGTATAATTAGCAATAATATATGTAGGGTATTATTAACCCCAATAGGATTATGTTAATTAAGCATTTGATGTGTGGCTAGGGCTAAATACCCAGGAGGGTGGTATTGTACGTCCATTATAGTTTAACTGTAAACTAGAAACGCGACAGCGTTCTACCCCTTCAAGTCCCGCTGCGACAGTTTGGTATTACAGTTGTACATTTTGACGAATCCGTTAATGTAAGTATTGATCGATACCAATGGTTAAGTATAAGACATACAAAAAGTCAGAGACGGGGTCAACAACGGCTGCGTCACTTTATGTTAGGCTGGCTGTGACAATTGTGGGGTTTAAAAATCCATATTCTAGTAATTTAGTTATACATTTTCATGCAAATGATATCGAAAAAACAATTGCCAACTGGTTCAAAATAATTGTATATGCTACCGCTAACACTGTGCTAAAAGTATAAAATGTATTATCATTTTAAATATTAAGAAGTTCACATATTATAAGATCAATCAGATTGCAAACGATACTAAAAATAATAAAATTTGACAAAAAACGGTTTGACTTAAATATGTTTCCTCTAAGTCTGCAGTAAAAAATAGTTAATTCAACTTGAAAAATCCTCTGTTCTGCTCTTTTCGCTTAGTGAAGACAGTTGATAAAAACCAAATTTACTGGTGTTACAATCACATTTTAGTACTTTGGTTTCCCAACGAGGCACTCTATTTTTAAAGTTAAATCTTAAATCATCTCTTGAACTCTTATATTATAATTTGCTGTTAGCCTCGTGTTAAAACTATATTTAACCCAAGTAGTTTGGTTTCTACACAATGGAAAATAGAAGAATAAAATGAATATAATGGCTACTTGGCTATCTGAAGTTGATTTATTCACTTTTTAGATTAAGGAGTGTATGTCTTTATCACCTAGAAAGTGTTTTCTTGTCTGTTAATAAGAAGTACAGTGATAGTTAGTTATTCCCTCACCATACCTTCAATAATAAAATAATGTCCCACATAAATGCATAACTGTGCATGCATACCCCTACTTACAGTAGTACGAATTATTTTATTTTCTCACTATACTATAGTACAGTAATCGCAAAAAAAATCGAGGTTGAGATTTTTGTGGAAATATCCGTTTTGGGAAACCCTGAGTTCAAAAAAGTTGTTTTTACAAAATGTCTGTGTCTGTATGTATACAAAGCTAGAGAGAAAACTATTAGATCGATTTCGTACAAATTTGCACAAAACATGTCAATTAGGCCTGTATGATGCACGAAAAAAGATTTTGACAAATTTTTTAAAATAACCCCCTTTTGGGCAAAAAAAAATCAATTATAGTTTTTTTATAAAAAAACGGGTGTAAGGACTTTAATAAAAATTGGGTTATTTTTAGCCTTTAATGTACCCTATCATACTGTCCGCGAGGCACGAGATGGTCCCTCGGTCCTTGCCTAGATTTAGTTTGAAGGCGCTTGTAGCTATGTGCCACGACCTAGTACAGAGCCGCCGTGAATGTCCGCAGCATCGTTATTCGACAAATGCTATTTAAAATCGAACGTGGCATCGTGGTACAAAACAGGAATTCTGCAGTGTTTTTTTTTTAAATATATATAAAAAATAACATTATTAGTAGCAACTATTGGAAACATGTATGCAATTACTGCTGTGAAAGAACAAAATATATATACTGCTCGTATGTACGTTTACTTAATTATTATACTAAATGGATTTTAATAGATTAACAGAATAACAGCTTATAAGTTATTATAATTCCGATTGGTAGTGTTAAAATAATATTAATAATATGTTTTTAAAAAACACGGTAAGAGTTTGGCATAGTATAATATTTTTGGATTTATAAGTTTAAAAACGATAGAAGATTAAATTATTAATGAACAGTGTAATTATGTTCCTTACAAATAACAATAAAAGAAAACATCAAGTAATAAAATGTATAATAAATATGATTATAAATTAACTTTAATTGATATAACTCATTTATTATACAACAACTGTATAAACTTATAAACTTCCTGCATAAACTTACATTCGTACAAAATATTTTACAGTAACTTAAATTTTTTTAATATTATTGTACTTTATAGCTTTTTGATTTTTAGAACCTCCTTTACTGTATATTTTTTAAACTTAATTTACTCAATTTATTTATATGTAGTATGATATTTAAAGCGCCTGTAGGCTACTATATGTACACATTTTTCATTTACTGTATTGTTTGTGCTGATTTTGTTGAGAATTTAATCAATAGAATTAATTTGAAAAAATTGGCTGTTTTAAGTAATAAAATCCATTTTACATAAGACTACATGATCAATATCAATACTAAGCTATATGACGTTCTATTTTCCGCTATCGCGTCAGTCTATTAATAGTCCCCGTTATTCGCCTTTGCGCCTGCTAAAAACGCGATACCGCGTGAGGACATGGCTGTTTACGGGCAGCTCCAGGGACCATCTCGTGGCTCGCGGACAGTATGCAAAAAACCGCATCTTTCTCAAAATTCTTGTTAGAGCTAATAATAATAATAATAACTGATTTTTTGGGGTTTTTTGGCCGAAAAGGGGGTTGCTTTTCAACTCATTTTGTAAGTTGTGTTAAGACATTTTACTTGGTAATTCCTCTGAAAAGGACATTCCACTTCCTAATTTTGTAAGTTGTGTTAATAATTAATGGCTTGGTGATACCTTTAAAATGGACATAGTATTTTCTAATTGTTTTTTTAAATGTCAAAATTTGCTAACTTGCTTGCTATCTATGGTAATGAATGTAGATACATTAAAGAAACGTGTGTTAGTTCAGTATAGGCCTAACCTAAAATTATATTTTTATTATTTGACTAGGCTTTATCACACATACAACATTAGAAAACAAAATATGCATGGGTTGATTCAATAACTGTATGGGTTAATTTAGTCACGACATGCACCGATGAAATGGACTTTGTGCTTCCTCATTTTGTAAGTTGTGTTAAAACATTTTACTTGGTAATTCCTCTGAAAAGGACATTCCACTTCCTAATTTTGTAAGTTGTGTTAATAATGGCTTGGTGATACCTCTAAAATGGACATAGTATTTTCTAATTGTTTTTACTTTCTCCACCCTATACGTAGTATAAAATATGGAGAAAGTATTGTTTTCGTAAAAATGTTCGAATTTGAATTTTCAGTTGAATTATCTGTTTTGGTGCTCCCAGAACCCCAAAAAATTGTTTAGTGCATTTATCTGTGTTGGTGCTCCCTGAACCCAAAAATATTTTTAGTGGAATTTTTTGCTTTGGTGCTCCCTGAACCCAAAAAAGTGTTTTTAGAGTGGTATCTGTCTGTCAGTCTGTCTGTATGTATACACGACCAGAGAGGACACTATTGGTCCGATGTTCATGAAATTTGGTATGTAGGTACTAAACCCTAATATCTCCAGGCGTTTTTTTCATTTTTTGGAATTTTTAATTTTTAAGGGTAGTTTATCCCTAAAAACCCATAAAAACGACAAAAATTCAAATTTCTCAAAAACAGCTCTAACGATTTTGATCAAATTTTCAGTATTTATAGTGCTTAAGATGCCAAACAAAATGACACCACCCGCTTTTATCAAAACTTCGGCGTTTTATAATTATGAGGAAATGTTTAAAAATAAACAAGTTTGTGTTGTCAATCTAGAATCGCGGCGGCGGCAGCACGGGGTAGCACCACGGTAGCGAGCACGGCCAGTAATTCAAAGGTCGCGCGGTCGAATCCCGCATGGGACAATAATTTTTTTATACGATTGACGTAGGTAGAATATTATTTTTTTGTTTTGTTCTAAAAAGTAGTAAAAAATAAAATGATTAAAAACAATATTATTTTGACTACAGTAAGTTGGGAGAAAGTTTGTGTCAGTTAACTGATACCGTTTATTTTAAATGTCTAAATTTGCTAACTTGCTTGCTATCTATGGCAATGAAAGCAGATGCATTAAAGAAACGTGTGTTGGTTCCGTATAGGCCTAACCTAAAATTATATTTTTATTATTTGACTAGGCTGTATCACACATACAAAATTAGGAAACAAAATATGCATGGGTTGATTCAATAACTGTATGGGTTAATTTAGTCACGACATGCACCGATGAAATGGACTTTGTGCTTCCTCATTTTGTAAGTTGTGTTAAAACAGTTTACTTAGTAATACCTCTGAAAAGGACCTTACACTTCCTAATTTTTTAAGTTGTGTTAATAATGTGTTTGGTGATACCTCTAAAATGGACATAGTATTTTCTAATTTTTTTTGCAAATGTATAAATTTGCTAACTTGCTTGCTATCTATGGTAATGAATGTAGATACATTAAAGAAACGTGTGCTGTTTCAGTATAGGCCTAACCTAAAATTATGTTATTATTATTTGACTATAGACAATCATATTTAGAATATGTTATTTTTTAGATTTCAATTTTAAATGGGACAAGATAAAAATAATGATCAAATTTCGGATTACATCAATGTAACAAACGATTTATATTATGACAGTTTTTACTGGGCTTGCGCAGTCCATCATATGTTTTTATTAATAAATAAAAAAAAATACATATAATTGTTGCTCGGAGTGCCGATAGATGTGAAAACAAGACTATTGTTAATAATTTTAATTCACAAATTATTAAATGTTAATTTTTGATACAACACTTATTTTGAAAATAAAAAAAACACCTAAATAATAAATAATAATAGTTGTTAAATAATAGTTTTGAGTTTTCACTTCCTTCGGCAGTACCCCAATGACTGCTAATTTTTATAGGTACATTTATCAAAATAAAATCAAACACAAACAAAAAGGCTTACTGAATTATAATTCCAACATTTGTTGTTACATAATGTTATTAATAAAACAGCTGATTTGTTTCAAAATATTGACATAACAAATTTTAGTTTGGGCATATAATGAATCAACACACGTTCTTTGAAAGCATTTACATGTATTACCATAGCAAATAACTTTGCAAATTTAGAATCTTAAATTTTTGTACAACCAACTGCTTTATTAGGTTAGGTTATTATATCTAAATTATATTAATATAATTATGTCATTTACAAGTATAAACTTTAGCAATACTGCGCATGAGTTAGATTAGGTTAGGTTAATATCTCTAAATTATATTAATAAATTAATGTCATTCACACTAAAACTTTAGCAATTCTAGGCGTGAATTTTTATCTTGGTACCACAACCAGTACCACCCTACCATGATCAAAGACATTATAAGACTTTTAAGTGAACAAATACAAAAGTAATGAACCTTTAAGCATACAAAGGAATACAAAATCAACAAACTTACTAACAACATTAATGTCTACTCTTTAGTTTTAAGATGGCTGTCGTTCACAAATTAAAAATAAACAATTTCTCAACAATAAACGGAAGTAATTAATACAACACTATTTTTTTATGCAAATGATTTTTTCAACCTTACCAAATTATTGTTTATAAGCCAGAAGAGATATGCAAAACCTGATCTTCGTTCAGTTAACCTTTAACTACCCAAAACCTTCCTCCCTTGTGAACCTTCCAGCCTATCTTAAAACGTAGTAATGAACTAATACAGCTGTTGATACAGTAATCCATAACCTTTTAAAAAACACGTTTTCCGCTATAAGAAAATAAAAATGGGTCTACGCAAGTTGTTATCGTGTTTCTAATTTTAAAACTTGAAGAAAAAAAACATTTAAGTAAATATACACTTGTTCGTGTCGTCTTTGCTTCATGTTTTACAATTTCTTTTCATTTAGTTCGTACTTCAGCTTCTAACAAAATAGCCTACCTAAATATTATTTCCTGCCCTCCCAAAAATAATGTATTTGGTTTGTCAGAAGTGATAAAGCAATTGTATTTCTAAGAGAAAGTTTTATCCCAAATAGTTAATGTTAAGAAGCAAGTTTATCTTGGTACAATCAAGTAATATATTTTCATAGTATGTTGATCTGTTATTATAACATTCTAGAAAATAACATTTTTGAGAGTGAACTAAACGCATATGCGAATTTTTATTTTATTTGTTTAAGAAAATGTATAGTTTTTAAAGTGCTTTAATATGAGGTTCATGAAGCCAAATATATTCAAAATATATTTTTTAGGAAAGCTGTGGTAGGAGTAATACGAACTATTTTTGGATTTGATAAAGTTCCTAAGGTGGTTTAAAAGAGAGTAATTACTAAAGGAAATATTTTGCATTTCTTTCCGCCTTTAATATAATAGATATATTACGTTTTCTAAAATCACTCTGTACTATATCACTTAAGGTTTTTGTATTAACTTTACAACCACAAAATGAATGATTTGTTAAATTATAAACTATATTCGTGAGTTTCAATAATAACAAACCTCCAACAGTAAAGTTGGTCCGATTGTAATTAATAACGTCACATTTGCATAACGTCCAGGGGCAAGAATATTTATGAGAGAAGTTTCGCCAGTTTAGTTTTTGTCTTTTCCGACATAGAATTGAGATTAATACTGAATATTTTAGTTTCAATTTTATCTACAATAATGTTATTTCTAATTTATTTTCTACTAACTTCAGACATTTTTACGAATATTTGTATCAAAGAATGTATTAAGTTTGCTTTATTTATTAACTGACATTGCTATATACACTTTACAATACTTTCCCCCCTGTAATCATATCAACAAATACAGTTAAACGAACTAAAAAAATCTCATCATACCATATATCGGCTTTGGTATGATTGTACACTACCACTACAGATTGTACTCGTTATATATAATGTTATAATGTTGTATTATTTTGTTCACACAAAAGTCTTATAATGTCTTTCATCATGGATGTTTGTGGTTATCTAGATCCTAATTAATTCCTGCCTCACTCTGCTAAAGTTTTAGTGTAAATGACATAATGTTATTTACAATTTAGAGATATTAACCTAACCTAATCTAACTCATGCGTAGTATTGCTAAGGTTTTAGTGTGAATGCCATTGTTTTATTAATATAAATTAGAGATATTAACCTAAGCTAATCTAACTCATGCGCAGTATTGCTAAGTTTTTAGTGTGAATGACATACTGTTTTTAATATAATTTAGATATATCATAACCTAATCTAACCCATGCGCAGTATTGCTAAGGTTTTGGTGTGAATGACACAATTTTATTAATATAATTTAGAGATATTAATTTAACCTAAAAATGCAGTTGGTTGTAAAAAAATTACAGATTCGAAATTTGCAAAGTTGATTGCTGAAGTAATACATATAAATGGTTTCAAATTACGTGTGTTGGTTCAGTATATGCCTAACCTAAAATTGTGTTAAGGTTGTGAACCAAATCAGCTGTTTTATTAATAATTCTATTATGTAACAACAAATGTTTGATTTAAAATACGGTAATCCTTTTTCTTTGTGTTTGATTTTATTTTGATAAACTTACCTAAAAACGCTGTTTGTTGTGAAGAATAATTAACTGATTCTAAATTTGCTAAGTTGGTTACTATGGTAATGAATGTAAATGCCTTCAACTAACTTGTTTTGTTAAATTTAGGTCTGACCTAAAATTTTATAGTTAAGCTCAGGCTAATGTTGCCTAATGTAGACAACAGTCATGAAATTATTTAATCGATATCTCTTTCAGTTTTATTCGGTTTATGTCATGTTTTGTTTGTAGTTCAAAGTGAAAATATTTTGTACTATTTGTTAAATTAACGGCTGCTTTGAAGTTTAATGGTAGCAATTTTATAAATATGTTTAATAGACTTCTGAAACACAACATTTGAAGATGCTACCAACTATGAATTTAACACTTATCGCTTTATAAAGTTATATTATTCGTAAAATTCGTAAAAAATAAACGAATGGAATACACGATCAACTTTTCTAATTAATTTTACACATAGAATTTGCAGTTAAAACCTCTCCGTATTTCTACATTGCAATTGTGAATTTTAATATGTATATAGTCCAACTAGGCCTTACAAATCTGGCTTTAACATACGTGTTGTATAAGTTGCATAGCCACACGGCGCAGTGAATATTGATTCTTGAATTATACCTAATTATTGATCAGTTTCTTCTAATTGCATTGGTTTAGTCAAATTATTCCGAGTTTTGTAAATGTTTGTCCATTCACAATCTTCAGATGTTCGTAAACAATTATTATCATCAATTACACAACACTGAATTTACACATTTATTATATTTAAAGGAGATTTCCACTTTCCGTAAGTGGGTTCTTAAATTCAATTTTAAAAGTCTGTGGGTAAGATGTTACCAGCGCAAGATTGTTGTTTTTGATCTGGATTGTGTTTGAAATGGATATACATGTTGTATGTATATAAATGTTTTATGGATATAGATGTTTTGCGGATATAGATGTTGTATTCTTCTAACGTGTTAAATAAACAACCTTATCCAGTAGTGTATGGTATTTTAAAATAATCAATGTCACTATAGTTATGGTTCGTGGTTATAAGATGTTCTTCATAAATATTGTTTGTATGGGAGAACTGTTATGGTATGGGAGATGTTTTTTGAAGCCCGATGCAAAGTGCGTCCAGTTGGTATACTCCGCTGGTAGGTTTGATGTATACTCCGCTGGTAGGTTTGATGTATACTCCGCTGGTAGGTTTGATGTATACTCCGCTGGTAGGTTTGATGTATACTCCGCTGGTTGGTTTAATGTATACTCCGCTGGTAGGTTTGATGTATACTCCGCTGGT
>JAGFPH010002800.1:121044-162964 GCA_018207615.1 Philaenus spumarius
GCTGGTAGGTTTGATGTATACTCCGCTGGTAGGTTTAATGTATACTCCGCTGGTAGGTTTTATGTTAATTGCTTTGTTTTTGGTGGGTACTCAATATCCTGTTTGTTAAATAAGTTGTTGGTTGAATAAAACAGGTGTTTACTGTATTCCGTAGTGACGTGTTAGGTCGGTTGCTCTGGTGGTCCGAAGTTTTATTTCAAGCATGTTCTGTCAACTGTGTTATTGTTTGCATATTATTGACGATGACTATTTCTTATTGGATGGCTTAATTGCTCATAGGTATGTATACAGCTAGTGTTTGTTGCTAACTTATGTGACATTGGTTGAAGTAGCTTGAATATTGTGGGTAGTTCTTGTCTGTTTGTGTTAGATTTTATTTTGAAATATGTTTTTAATTTTGTTGAGTGGAAAGTTAAAATAACGAATGAAAAAGAAGTTAAGTACTATGTTTGACTAAGCAATCTTCATTTTGCATAAGCAATATCAATAAATACTACAGTTAATATTAATACTTGTTTGCTTTATATGAAGACGAGGAAAATGTAGAACGCAAGGCAAACCTGAGCAACTGCTTAGTAGTTTCAACAATAACAAACATGGATTACATCTCTAACGACTGCATAACGCCCGATATAAAATGTTCATTCAAAATTATAGGGTAGCTATGTGAGTTATTATATAATTCAAAATAACTCACCTGGAATTTCTATAGCGTTACATGATACAGTGATGACACTAGTGTCTTCTCGAAAGCGCTCCTCGATATCTCCTACTAAAAATAGGAACGCTTTACCTAATACTTTCTTGCTTCTTGCAAATTCCTTCCCTCTAAACCCAAATTTGTGCTTGTTTCGTCTAGTATATTTAAACTTTAAATCGTTAAATTAAAGGTTTATTTGAAGAATGTAACACTGACAGCCATGTAACAGAAATGCTACATGATGATAATAAATCAGCAATTTCCCATAATGTCTAAAGCATAGAGGTTTTGTCTAAATAAAACAAAGGACGCAATATATATAATAATAAACGTTTATAATTCTTGTATACATGTAAATTCTTTTGTGACGCAAAACAATTAGAGTAGAATCATTTAAATAAAAGTAAATAAAGTAAAAAGCAGACTATTAGTAAATAAAATAAAAGCAGACTTAAAATATATTTATCAATAAAAGTATGTAGCGTGTGTGAACTGTATAAGAAATTATTTTAACGAGTAGTGCGGTTGAAGCGAACGGTAAAAAAGAAACAATTAAATAATTGCACAATGGACAGTTTAAAGAACTATTGAAATTAAAAAATAAGCACATGTGAGAAAATTAAAATATGTATCAGTGAGTATAACAGGGCACAACATAACATTGATACACAAGTGTCTGAACGCAGTACAAACAATAAGCGTTAAAACAAGACTGATGGAGAAGGCATTGTACGTTCTGGCCTACGTGACTAACAAGAGAAGAACGTACTAGAACGAAAAACATGGCGGATGGACTGTGTGCATAGTAAACGGCAGGTGGTGTGAAATTTGTCAAGAAATGTAGTTTTTTCAGTCAAACAAGAACAAATCTTGTTTCAGAGTGAAGTAGAGGTGCTTCAACGTTCGTAAAAATGTAGAAAACAAAATCGATGGAGTGAAATGTGAGATAAATGAAGTAATAGAAGGTCGCCCATGTGCTTTGACAAAACGCGCGTTATGGTTCTTGATACTTTGTGTTAATTGTGTGAACAACGAAATCCTAGGTAAAAAACAGTGCAACGAATAACGCAGTAAGTAATAATGGCCATAGGACATACATTTTTTTTAGTCTGCAATTATAAAATTTTAATTGTTCTAACAAGTAACTTCCTTTGATTTTTATTGCTTCATATACCAAGCTAGGCTTGCCTATACTTTGTACAGATTTGTATATAATTGATTTGTTAGTTTGTTTCATGTAATGTTGATATATATTTTGTTGTAAATAATCACTTTTTTAATATGTCTGAGTAAAAACCTGGTTGTTCCACTACGATGTCTTAGACTCCTTTATTTAGCCACGTACGTCCACAAGTCATTACTTTGCAGCCAAGTATTCACCCCTGAGAAAATTAAATTAATAGAATGAATCGTTAATAGTAATTGGTAATTATAGATAGATAAATGCATAAGTATTAATGGAGCATAAATAGAGTTATATGTGGATTATTATGATTATTATTATTATTTTTTTTTTTTTATTTTGAGTTAAACGAAGGTGATATCAAGGTTTTTATGAGTAAGGTGTAAGGTGAATTAAGGTAAGGTGGAGCATAAGGTGTAATTCTACGTTGGAGTTAGAGGAGATACATGATGTATGGTGATTTTTAGTAAATGGAGGTAAAATGGTAAGAGGTGTTTCTTGGTGATTAAAGGTGTATTGTGAACGACGATTTCTTGTGTATTAAGGTAAATAAGTAAATGAGGTGAAGGAGAGGTGATAATTATTAGAAAATAATCCACATATAGCATTTTTTGTTATTTTTGAGTATTTTTTTTATTTTTTGAAACTTTTACCGAAACCCATTTTTTTTAACAGTTCATACATATATATTTTTTTATTTTTGTAACGCTTACAGTTACAAGAATTGTTTTAGATTCTAAGTGTATTTTGAACTCCAAACAAATACATTTTAGTGCTGAAGCAAATGAATTCTTACTATAAAAACATAAACATTTATCCAACTATACTAACTGTAAATCTAATACAGACACGGCACTAGCAACAGACAGATATACTACGCAGGAAACAAGATTTAAACCAGAATAATTAAGTTTGATGTTTGCGTTAACTACCTACACATATAACTTTGAAATTTGTGCTCGTAATAATTAAATTAAACAAACTGTTCTAGACAAAATCTGTTCGTTTTGTGCTAAAACATAATGGCAGTGAACGATATTTTATGATTAGAACCAAAACAATTTTGATAAATCGATCATATAAGTTTCTTTCTCTCTTGGTTATGTCAGGGAAGAGCTCAACATGTTTGAGTAAATCCTCAAAATCAGTAGACCTAAGCTTCTTTGTCAGATGACCAACTTCACACGGAGCGTGGAGAATATTTTTTTACTATTTCAGAAATAATTTACATGAACGAAAAATATGCAAGTACATCATTTGAAGTAGATAAATATTTGAAATACATTCAATTGTTCAGAGTATTGTTTTTTCTACTAAACATCCAAACAAGAAATAATAAAACAAACACGTGTTAAAATTTAAAATGTATAGCTGCAGAGTAAAGGACAGTAAAGGACAAAATAGCCCACCCCTTTCCCGCTCGCTTGGGAAGACTTTTGACATGAATCACGCCTTAAATTGGGGGAAAACTACCGCAGAACGTCAGCAGTGTAGAGTGCGTTATGTAGGCTATACACACTTGTTTTATTAAAATATTGCATTAAGCTTGGTTTACTGGTGCTAATAATTCGACAGAGATGATAATTAGTAAAATTTAAGTGTTTTAAAAGTACAGTGGAAAAAATTATACTTGGTTGCCAAACCATTGTTTAGTGTAAGAATAAATATGAAAAAACATTATATTCAGTAATATATCACACAACATATATACCTCTAGTGAAATATAACTAATGTGATACAATCAGTTTATTTCTAAATACATTTGGTTTAGCTGGATTAAGTCACGTGACGGATCCAATAAGTTAATATTATTTTACAGCTATTATTATAATTATCGTTACACCAAACTTCCAAATTGTAAGATTGAAAATTATCTTTATTTATAACTTGGAAGTTTGTGGTAACGATAATTATAATAATAGCAGTAAAATAATATTACCTTATTGGATCTGTTACGTGACTTAATGTCCTCAAATTTAGGAGCATACATGTTCGGAACTGAAACTCCATTATCTAATCTTTATAATTGCAACCAAAGGCAAACCATATGTTTCGAAATATAGTATGTATAAAACACACACAACCTTATAACACACTAGAAATAAATATAGTTTATGTCCCGAAAATTTAAGTTTTCCCGAATCTTGCTGTCACTGATTAAAAACGTCAATTAATAGTTGTAGCAATAGATAATTTCACCAGGACTCGGTAAACATATGTCTGGTAAAATGATACTAACTCCAAAATATTTTAAATATAAAAACCAATGGGTTTCCATAAAATTTGTCCATAATATCTTAAAAACGCCCTTTCAGTTTAACACGCATCACGATATCATACAATATTTATTTCACTAAAATTATATTTGCAAAATCTACAGCAAAATTTTGATTGAATTCGGATATCTTTGGGCCAGAAAGCTTTATAACTGTGTCAATTATTTCATTGCGTTACCTTTATCTAATCCGGAGAAAATCTGGTGTGGTAGTTAGACAAATAAACAAGTATAATAAGACAGTAGAATAAGTATAAGACAGGCAGATATATAATTCCTGTCAGACTAACTGATTATAAATTACGAAACCCTACACACTACGAAAACCATTTGTATTTAGTTCAATAAACTATTTTAGCATTTAACATTTTAAATACTAATTAAATATAATGTTATTCAATGAAAAGTTTTTTTAGAAGATTTAAGCTTAGTGTTCAGGCTGGAAAATAAACAAGAAAGAAAATACAGTAAAGATATATATATACAGTAGGAAAAAAAAGAAGAAGAAAATCAGAGAGAAAAAGTTTGACAATCGTTTCAGAGTATTTCGCAAAAAAATCAGATTGTTTAATAAACCCCCAACCAACACATAAATATGACAGACCTCGACAAGTTTGGAAAGTAATTTCTTTGCCAAATATTTCATCTTGGCTGAGATCGTTAAAGCCAACCGGTCCTATGATTGATCGAGTTAAGGGAGGAAAAACTTTGTATTAACTCATAACTTGTAATGTGTCTGAAGGTTTCATAGAGAACTCTAATTGAATATGTGTTTATGTAATATAAAGAACTTTGATATTCTCTGACTTTTGCGTTATCTCATCCTCCATTCTTTTATTGAGTACGGTGTTCTCAGAGTACATAATGTAAATGTGGGATTAATAAAACACCAGTCAAAGTAGGGTTTCTATAATTACTTCGTTTTTGTATAAAGGTTAACATTACTACGAACAAAATTATATTCTCCAAATATATTTTTAAAATACGTTGTATTCGAATTGAAATAGACGGTAGCAGCAAGTGCACGCAAGTAAAGATTTGTTACAGTTGTATACAAATTGATTTATAATCAATGCAAACCATCTTCGAAGAATTTACAAACATTAGAGATATCATATTATTGAAGGATAAGTTATTTTCATTAATAAGTACTTGAAAAACCGTCGAAGAATTAGGGGATAAAATAAAGTGCAATCTAAACCTTCTGGCTAATTTATCCGAAGTTATAAATAAAAAGTACTAAAGAAGTATTAACTGATTTTCTAAAAAAGTGTAAGACAATCAGTTAAAAGCTATTTTGTTACACATTTTGGCTGACTTTAAGGATCATACCTTACCCAAATATTTCTATAAGGCTACAAATAAAAAATATTTTGTTAGTTCAGTTTATTTCCTTTACTAATTTATTATGTACGTAGTCAGTGAAAATAAAAGTACCTTGATTAACAATTCGTTATTAATAAAACACCTTATCAGCCATTAAGTCATTAGTACAATTTCCTTTAAATTCTTTTATAGTTCTAATTTTAAATTAACTCACAAGTTCAAAGCAAAACTATAAAAACAATCAATTTCAGGACAAAAGTATTGAACTTTGATGCAAATAGTGTGATCTGATATTATTTTTTTTTTTTATAATGAATTGCATAGAAAAAGATTTATTTCTGCAAATAAAAACCTGTTCTGAAAAGCAATTTATTTCGGTTTAGTACAGGCAAAAGTATTAAATAACCGTTTAATGTTATTGTAGGTTGTATAACATTCCGAAACATTTAATCAATTTATTCAGTGTGGCTTATATACTATATGGGACTAAACATTAAACCCAAGTCACAGATTCATTTTCGAATACTTATTCAGACTATTTCTGGACAGATACTCTCCCCAGCTACAAACCATTAATAAACAATTCAGTATAAATCACACTTCTAACGACAGAAACGACAAAACTAAACCCCTGAAAACTTCTCACATAAATATCCTTGTTTCCGTACGTTATGCAAATGAGTCGTCAATTACGAATTTCTGACGGTCCAACTTTGCTGTAACGTTGGGAATTTAGTTATTACCATTCACGAGTAATGTTTGTATTTTAACAAATAATGAATTGTATTAATGTGTAATTAAATCTAAAAATTCAATTAAAGTAATGCATTCTTTATGCTCGACTCCCCTGAAACTATAGCTAATATATTATATTAGTTGTTGTTAGTTAAATAATCAATACCATGAAGGCTTTCAGTTTTATCACGATTTGCCTACATTTTGTAATATTAAACTATAGTTCCAAAATGATGAAGTAATTATTGTGAATAACTGTGTTTAACTTGACGGCTATAATTAATTGCTTAAGGGGGCACTCCACCTTTAAAAAAAATGTCTTTATTTTTAAAGCAAACCTAATTACTTTATGTTTTATAATATGAGTGTTGGTTATAGTGATTTTTCCATAAGTTTTGGCCCCACACCCCCTCCCCCCCCGGATTTAACTAGGCTTCACTGTGGCAGACATAACTCAAGTTGTATTTGAGATAGCCTCATATTTTTTTTTATTTTGAAGAGGGCATTCCATTCTACAACCTGTAGTATGGATATTGAATTATATAAAATATTTCTGTAAAAAATATCGTATTTAATTTTTTTATAAACATTTTTAGTAAAATCTTTTTTTAATCGTTTCTTAAAATCTTTATTATAGGAACTAATATATATCCATACTACAGGTTGTACAATGAAATGTCCTCTTCAAAATAAAATAAAAACATTATGAGGCTATCTCAAATACAACTTGAGTTATGTCTGCCACAGTAAATAAAAACGTGAGAAACACAACTTTCGGAAAACGGCCTAGAAAAAGACTCAGTTATTTGGAGCATATACATGTGCGCGTTTCGTTTTTAGATAAAATAAACTAATTATAAGCATATTATCTATACTTATTATATATATCAAATTGTTCAGAAAATCACAGGGAACAAAACTAGGTGAAAAATTCTTTTTTAAACTTTTTTGTCATTTTTATCAATATTAAGGTGGAGTGCCCCCTTAAAGTAGTTGTATTATATTATTTACAACAGAATTTCAAACTATTATTTGCACTAATAACTAAGACTTAAGCATCAAAATTAGCACATACAATAATATCATACTTATTAGAATGTTATACAAATTTGTTTTTAATGTACCATTATTTATAGAAGCCGTTATTTGGCCGACCCTGCCAAACAATAATATAACTTTGCCAAGATAACAATAATTAATAGGTTGTTAGCACATGAAAGTACCCATCGTGATTTAAATGTATGACAACCTCTTACATTTTACAAAAATTAAGCTTCCGTCCGTAGTCGGATGTAAGATGAGATAGGAAATTTACGGTAAGTAATAAAGGTATAAATAACTCGAACTTACATCTAAACCGATGACCTGAGTTCAGCGAATGTCCAAAATTAAGTTTAGGCCTTCATGTTTTAGGGTTTCAACCATCTATTTGGGAAATGGATCTACTTATGAAAGCGCTGAATAGCTGCCTCTCTGTGTATGAAATATATTAGTAGAATTTGTTTGCGTCTAAGCATCCAGCTTCGACTGACGCACTCCTTCATTCTACTCGAGGGCTTTGCGAGTTTGCCCTTCGGCCTTGCGGACTCGGGTTATGGACTGTTTCGCTTTGCTCGCAGAGTACAAACTCTGCAGTTGGGCGTCTGATCATGAGATGCCTCCACGGTAATTGGAACCAGGTACTTTTATGATATTTTACGTTTTGATCGTTTTTGGGTGAACCAAGCTACAAGCTATCTTGTAAAAAACAAAATTTGCAGAATAATATCCAACATTTATTTTTTTAGATAAAACTATAAAAAAGTTTCTTTCTCGTACGATGAACCTCAAAAAAAATTACTTCCTGTCAAAAAACTTACTTTTAAACGACGTATTATACAACCAATGTGTGTACAAAATTTGGACCAAATAGGACTTACTTTGGGCTGATTGAACCTTTCGCTAATATAAGCGGGTCAAACAGCCCAAACTTTTATATTTAACTCATTTCTTTGGGCCAGTTGATCTTCGGTCGTTTTTAGACTAATTAAATTTTGGGCCAGTTGAACCCATCTCTTAAAATGAGGCCGCTAGAGTGCAAATACATATATACTTATATATATTGCGACGGATTAGGCCTTCGCAAGGCGTGGGAAGTTTTAAATTTTCATTCATTTGTAAAAATCGGGCTTTCCATAGCGCCAAGGTTTGACCCGGGCGTAAGTCAGCTTCCGACGAGTCCGAAACAGAAAATTCACTTTAAAATTCGAGATCTGATTAAATCAGATCATACAAATTTTGTAAGAGAGACCGGAAAATTTGGAAAGTACGAATTCGGGTTGTTCATGGTGGAATGCGTTGCACACGACGTGTACGTAAAAACCAGGGAAGTCGCGGAACGTAATAATATAAGATGTTAAAGAAATGAAAGTGTAAAGAGGGGGGGGGGTTGGAGAAGTAAAACATTTTCAAAAACTACGACCTGTTTGCCCTACATAAGGAAAGAAATTATTAAGGAAATATTTTAAATAATTCCAAAGACAAAGTTAATAATTTATCAAAAAGTGGAGTGTACAAATTAAGTTGCAAAATTTGTAATGCACCTTAGGGCAAACAGGCCTTAGTTTTAAAACTAGATTAAGCGAACATAACAGAAGTTGGCGACTGGACTTTGATGATTATAGTTTTTCTAATCATTTGAAAACACATAACATTTTAAATTTTAATTTAAATACAGATTTTAATGTACTTCATGTTAATTGTAAGGGTAATAAGTTAGATACTTTGGAAATGTTAGAAATTAAGAGGTTAATTAATAAGGCCGTAAGTTTAGTTTTAAATGAACAAATAGATTTAAGTAATTCGCCACTTCTACAGCCGTTGTTATTGACCAGTTCGATTCCTCCCCTATCATTAACCTAACGGTATTTTGGACTACCTGCACCCAACTCCTGTGTGTTGGATTTGTTTTGTTGTTCCTTTAGTCTTTAAGTTGCTTTCGATAATGCCGTAGCTGGCGAAACCTAGGTCGGCACGACTCAACCAATAAAAATTGTGAAATAGTACAAAAAGTTTTTCATTCATTTATTTATAATGGAATTTCACCAAGAACCAACGGTCGTTAGTATATTGTAGTATATGTATAACATAATTTCTACTTGAATTTTAAATTTTGTTGCTTGTTCCCCCCTTTAATATCTTCAAGTAAATTGAGTTTTAAATTATTTGTTATATGTTTTTGGTATAATTGTTATATGTTGTAGTATTTACATTAATTATTATATTTAAATTATGAATATTATATTTTTATCAGTTATTTTAGTATATAAAAAGTTAATTTGTATTGGACGTAGCCTATGCATATATGTCTTTTGGTTGTAATAAAATGAAATGAAAAAATGGAATTAAGTATTTTACAGGAATTACGCACATTTCTGCACAATAGCGTAGGCTGGGGATATAGTTCACCGATACTCAACACCCACACTATGCATTGTACATTGAGTTTCGATGCTAAACCAAATTGAACATTGTAAAACTAAAGTGTTTTTAGAAATGTCCACCTATGAAAACAGAGTTATGTCTAGACCTTTCCTCGTTCAAAACATTGAAATATCCTTTGAGGAATGTGTCAGGTTAGATTACACTAAGGAACTATTCCAGGAATTTCATTTGATACCTTCGTCCTTATCCTTTCTCCTTACATGCGAGCTTCCTGCATTCCCCCCTTAGGTAAAATGACAGCCTGGTAATATCATGTCACGTGATAATATAGCTTTAGAAAAACTAACTTACAATAACTGATTGTTAATTACATCCAATGTTTTCAAGTACAGCTTATTGGTAATTTAGTTTAAAGTATCACTATCAAATTTTTAAATTGTTGTAAATCCAAATGGGGCAAAATTTAGTCAAACTGTGGCCAAAATGTCACCAACTTTAAATTAACGGGTTGAATAAGAGTGATGAAACAAAACACTTAACCACTTCACAACTGTCTTTGTACTTTATCAAAGAGGAGAAATACCTTTTTACTTTATTTTTAATTTTTGAGGTAAACAATAAAGTAGAAACGCATAGCTCACGATTTAGTCTGTCATCGTCCAACAGCCGGAAAACGAGTTAAACATTTCACAAACATAGTAAACATATTTCAGCAAAGCACAGAACGGCGTATAAAATCATCTCTCCCCACCTAGCCAGAGCGTGTGCCAACCAACGAACTATACTACTGGAACGCTCGCTGCCCATAAGACTAGTGTTGTGTTTTCCGAGCGCATACAGATGTGTGTGGCGGGAAGTATCCGGGGCGCGCGGGCGATGTAAGTGGGCAAGAACTCTGGACCTGGCGCTTGTGCGTTATACGGTTTTCTGTCATTCTGCCGTTCACGTTTCGACCACGCGGGAAAAGACATTATTCGCCACTCATCAATACGTTTTTAAGGTCTGTCTAGGCTAACACAACTGGTGTTCTAATTAATTGTAGTGTTGTTTTTATTTTGTGGCAAATGGCTAAGAGCTGCTCTGCTTACAATTGTAGTTCAAGATGGACGAAAGACAGCGACATTTCTTTTCACAAGAAAGTACTCATTTTATTAAGCATGTTAAAGCTTATTTTGCAGTCCCTGACTAGTAATATTGAGACAGAATTATAGTCTGTGTTACTGTAGGTTACCATCAACTTGCTAACAAATGAAGTAAAAGTGCTTTTATTATAATATTAGGAAAAATGAGCTATTGCAGTGGCCCTTATGATGAGACCCAAGGTCGGGAGTAGCAAATGAGCACCGATCATCGTCCCCAGAACACGTTTTGGGGTGTCATTAAAATTCATATATAATATATTATATATGTGTCTATATATATGTATATATGTGTTCGCACTCTAGCGGCCGCATTTAAAGTCCGATTTGGTTCAAATTTTGTACACATGTTGGTTGTCGACGTCTCTCGGACGAGTTCGTTAGCCAAAAAAATCCAACAACCGGAAGTACGTTTTTTGACCGGAAGTAACTGTTTTTTTATTTTTACCACGAGAATGTAATTTTTGGAGTTTTTTTCTAAAAATATAAATGTAGGATGTTATTTTGCACATTTTTTTTTACGCGACCTTATAGCTCGCTTGGTTCCCCTAAAATCGACCAAAACGTAAAATACCATAAAAGTACCCGGTTCGAAGCCAAGTGGTGCAAACTCACGAGCCCACAAGGCGCAAACAAATTCTACTAATAAATTGCTTACACAGAGACAGCTGTTCAACGCCTTCGTGAGTAGACTACTTGCCAAATTGTTGGTTGAAACCCTAAAACATAGGCATATAAACTTAATTTTGCAAATTTGCTCAACTCACGTCAGCGGTCCAGCTGCGTGGTCGAATTATTCTGTTAATTTAATTGATTTATTTTGAACGGAAATATCTAACAACAATGCACCTGGCTGGCCCTAATGTACAAGTACAGTATTTAAAAACTTAAACCCTAAGAGTGCCCAACTGTGGTTTGATTGGTGACCCGGCCATTTTGGCAGTTTTACAGAGTTGTTTTTGATAAATTGTACTGTACTTACACGAGTAGGCCTAAAATAAATGAAATACGGCAAAAAAACTAATTTTTATAAGCCATATTTTATAGGTCGCCATAAATATGTCATAAAGTAATATAAAGGAAAAAATATATTATTTCCTATTTGGCAACACTTAAAATTGGAAATCAATAAGTTTTAGATCATTCAAGAAAAACATTTGTTTTAGGATTTTTAAGTAATATTAAGAGTATTCGTATTTTAAGAGACAGACTGTTAGCTTTAGATGATTTCGATTATTTGTTAACATATAAGCTAAATAAAGATCATTTAGAACTATTTTTTTCCTGTGTCAGAAGTAGGGGTGGAAACAATGACAATCGGAATACCAAACAGTTCACGTGGGCAGTCAGACAACTAATGTTTCGTAATAGTGTTAGGGCTTCTGAAAATGCTAAATGCTTTGAGTTTGACCCTAGCTCACACCTAGGCCTTCTTGAGTTATTTCTTAATCAGTGCCATCTCTATGATATTAATGATAGTGAAATAGAGAGTGCCGCATTGGTCATGGAAAATTATAGGAATTCAAATTTTAAGGACGAAATTTTATATTATATTTATGGCGTGATTGTGAGACGTATAAAAAAAACATAAAATGTACCAACTGTAGCTCTTTGCTCCATGCAAGTGAATCAGATTTTAGGGCTGATACAGGCCTCACTGATTTTAAATCTAAAGGAAAACTAATCAGATCAAGTGAGGATGTATTTAAAATTGTGAAGTACGCCTACATGCTCAAGTTATCAACATCAGAAAAAAATGTTACTTCTTACAATTTAACAGTGATAGTTTGTAACCATTTCAAATGTAGTATTTTCAAAGGGCATGTAGATAACGATCAATTTACAGGAAGCCATGAGTTATTTTTGATTAAATCTGTTACCCAATTATTTTATTAAATAATTTCACACCATATTGCAAAACAGAAAACTTTCGACATGACAAAAAAATCAAACTTAGGAATAAGACAAAAATTTACCAAAGTCATTTTATTTTCTAACATGTAAATATTAGCATTGTCTTTAATAAACTACAATATAAAATTGGTTATATTATTTTCGTTATTATTACCTTGTACGACATTTCTTGTCTGTGCTTGTACGGATATTGATACTTGTACACTGATATTATGAAAATTACCACGGCATAATCTTAATTTATAATAATGTAATATTCTTAATTATAAAAACCATTGGATAATCAACATTTACCAACATTTACAAACAAAACTGCATTGTGAAATATAAACATATTGAAGAATCTACAGAGTTTTATACTGTTGGAACAGCGTTATTGTAATGCCTACCGTGTGTGTCGGGCGTGTTCTTGCCCACTTACGACGCCTTCAGACCACGGACGCAACCCCAGATTCCGTCTCGTTTTCTATAGCCCAGTGCGCGATCCATAAGTATATATCGATGGTGCCAACATGTTTCACGTAGCCTAAATTAGGTAGACCACCCGCCGAACGTCAGTGGTATACATTTGGTTTGTTAAAATATTTTATGCCCAGTAGACTATAAGCAATAATTCGACAACGAGAAATAAATATGAAAAGCGGAAGTTCAAACAAATTAAATATCGTTTGATAAATTAATTAAATTGGTGAATTATACTCGTTTACCAAAACCCCTTGACCCCAGAGACAAGGAAAATATGAAAATAATTTAATTGCTTTTTCAATTAATTTTTACATTTAATAACATTAAAGTAATTTTATAATATCAATATGTTTGAAAGTAACTTTAAATTAAATTAAAACTATGTGATTACATAATGTATATAATGCAATTGTGTTTTGATATCCTAAATGAAATTTGAAGTAAAATAATTCACCAGTGTATAGAAAATGTTACATACATGTTACTGTACATAAAAGAATTATAAACGTGTACTTTTCATCAATTTATTTGTTACAGTTTACAAAACTAAGCAATTTAATAATTGTTGGCCTAAATATATTTAATCATTGTTCTTAAGTCTATAAACTGTTCATTCACTTTGTTCGTTGTTGTAATAAGATTGTATTCTGCTTAAATTATTTAAATCAATGAATACTATAATTGTATTTGTTTAGAATTCCGTACAATTACAGAACATTCCTTTGGCCGTCAGTCCACGTTGACACAAAATTATAAAGGTAGAAAAATTAAATTTGACCTATTTATAAATAATACTACATTTATTCCAAAAAATCGGTACCCAATTTATGTATTTTACTGCGAATATAGGAGGGCCACAATTTTTGACCCCCAAAACTAAATATTACTGTCGTAAAAGGTTTTATATAAGGATTGTAAAAATTTATTTTTAGAGATATTTTTATTTGTAGTTTAACCTATTTAAGAACACTTCGCTTACTTTGTATCCTCTTTCCATGTTTGCTAAAATACTGCAACGTGTACTTTCATTTTTTGGGAAACAATTATTTTAAATTAGTTAGACCTTACGCCTTGGACTTATGCAACTTATTTACCATAAATGTTATAGCCAGGCGCCATTTCTTTAACTTTCCTTGAATTTAAATCATGGATTTATATGTGTGACTAAAAGTGATTAACATTGAACAAACATTTACCGATTCCAGGTACGTTCTAACTTGTGTAGTGCTTTTCGTTTGGGAAAACTTCATTACACTTTTAACAGTGTTTTAATGTTCATAGAATTCATAGTTTATAGATTTGTGTAAGTTTATAATACAAATCAGTGGCAAATTTTATAATACAACTCCTGGCTAGCAGTCTTACATGAAAACAAAGAGCTTAACATTGCCTCAGTATCCTTAAACATAAATTGGAATATTAATTAATGAACCAACCATTAACAAAATTTTCCATAGTTTTAGAAACTAATTTGTTTACTAAATAAATTAATCAACCTCCCCTAAGGTTGTTTAACAAAATTGGTTATATGACTGCTTGGCTAGGGAATACGTTAGGGGAACTTTATATTAACTCCATATCCAGTTTAAGAAAACCATAAATACTTTATGTATAAAATCGAAGAAGAATCCTTGGCGTGAGATGAAAAGTTTTCAGATTTGTATGAATGTTTGGAAAACAGATTATATATGTATTATTTTTTTAAGGAGTTTTGATTCATGAAATTTTAAACTTTGTTTTCCTTTTTAATTAGTTACGATTATTTTTGTATATTTGTTTCTGTTTTAATATAGTCTAATATTGTATATTTTTGTAATATTTTATAAATTAATGTAATCATAGATATTTATGTAATGGGTTGGATGAAAGAGAGTACTCTAAATTCCTAATCTAGTCCTAAATAAAGGCAATTCAATTAAATTCAATAAATAATTATAAGGCTATCAACTTGTCTAATTCGGTTTGTGCAGTACTATTATTTCAGTAATATTTGATTTGAAAAATTTTATTTTAATTTTGAGATTAATCAAACACCTGTCCTATATAGTTTATTCCTATATTGGTAAGTTAAAAATTAGTAATAAAATGGGATATTTTTGTAGGTAAATTTTACTTTCCATTTTTGAACTCCTTATTTTTTACAGAGTTATTAAAGATAAAAGTACAAAATGTACTAGATAAAAATACCTGGATTGCAAATATTTTGTAATATTTTACAGTAGCATATAATATGTTTGTGATTAGTACCACTGTCATTAACAAAATTCGGCTTTAAATAAATATAAGTAGTTTGAATTAAAGTTTTAAAAAGTAGTAAGATGCAAATAATAGTAAAATATAATTACCATTTTATATTCAAGATAGCTTTAAAAAAAACAGAGTTCTTTTTTAATAAATTATATATTTAAAAAAACAAATTTCAACACGTTAAAAATAATTTGTAAAACTAATTATTTTGTGCTTTGGCTTGTATAAAATAATAAAGTGATTTTCTCGATTAAATATCTTTTAAACAATAACCACATTTTTTGGTCGGAAAGTTTGTATAAAGTTATAAAGTCAATAAAGTTACAAGTCTAAAGTTTAATATGAACAATATAGCTTTTTTAAAACTAAAATTGTATAAAATCTTCATAAGTATTAAATTAGACCTTAGTCTTATATATGTGAATACCGTATCTTATATTTGAATGGATACGTTTATGTTTTTACAGCCACAGATTCTCTACACAGCTGCAAACCATTAACAAACAATTCAGTTCTAAATCATAATTCCATTTCAGACAGGACAAAAACTGAACCGTTGAAACTTCTCTCATTGCCCCTAGACATTATGCAAATGTGGCATTCATTATTGATTTCCGTCAGACTAACGTTGTTCCTCTACTGTTGGTCGTTAATAATTAAATTGATACACATTTTGTATAATAAATTAATCAATGCATTTGTTTGACGGTTGTATAGTTGAAAATTGAAACGACAAATCCTTTATTAAACATGTAGTGTTGTTTTATAGATCAATAAATGTATTTTTGCTCATATACTAAATCACAAACATAATATTAATTGATATTAACTCAGTCCCAATTAATTTAAACTTAAAATAGTAACCTCATAGGAGAGATTTGTACAGTATCACGGCTGCTTTAAGATGATTTTATCATTCAGAGATAAACTGATATTAATTTATTACAATAACTTTAAAGCAAATTTTTAACAAAGTTCGGAATAATAAAATTATTTTTAAATTAATGATATTAAACTTTCGATTCATGTTACACTGTGTTTAATTTTTTATGTTGGCCTATGGTTTATATTATGTCATTACATTGTTTTTACGTTACATAATTATTTTCCCCATCCTAACCTTACCTTAACTAATCAAATCAAATGTAACATTAAATAACCTAACCTAGTACATTATTGATTTTCCTAGAGTAAAACCGTACGCTCATAGTATATAAACATAAAAAAAAGTGTCACTTTTAGTGTGCATCTTAAAACAGAAACAACGGAGAATTGTTTAGAATTTTTATATTTAAAAGACCATTAAAACCATTATTGTATTTGTAGCCATATCCGATTGCTATTAATTTAATATTATTATTTATTACTTGCCTTAGCAATCCTTTTATAACTTTTTGTCTCTCGTTTCCAGCTGTTTCACCTTTTCATCTTCAGGCATCATCAGAACTACTACAAAAACATTTTTCACACTTACACTTAATAACAGAGATTAATTTGGTGTTTAAACCATAAATAAATAAAACATAGTACATATATGTGTATATAGTACGTGAGTTTGTGTTATGAGAGATTTGATGACAATCACATACTGTGACATTAATAAACTTAACAAGTCTCTCACAAGTTTTATCAAGTGTCGTTTTTGTGTTGTATACGTACTATGTTTACTTATTTATGGTTTAAACACCAAATTAATCTCTGTTATTAAATGTAACTGCGAAAAATGTTTTTTGTAATCGTTCTGATAATGCCTGAAGATGAAAAGGTGAAACAGCTGAAAACGAGAGATAAAAACTTATAAAAGGATTGCTAAGGCAAGTACTAAATAATAATATTACCATTTAAATGACGCAACTCTTAACCGTTCTTGAAATTTACTAAATAAACTATTCCCCCCGTTAAAATACACTGAGAGAATCGCAATTCTTTACCACTGAGATTTGGAAAAGTACATATTTTTCTTAGAGTCTTTAGGAGAGAAAAGTCGCTAGCGGATGAACAAGTGGGTTGGCGAGCAGGGACTAGTCGTTTTTGTTTGTTTTCTTTCTAATCAAATAAAAATAAAAATTTAGTAGACTTCATAACAACAAAAACTATTACAATTCAAGAGTTATGAAAGTTTACTTAATTTTTCAACAACATATGAAACACATACAAAATTACATAAATAATACACATAGTAAATAATGTACACTAGATATACATGAGGAATTTAATCACATTCGTTATAACTTACACCCGGTTAAACTTATTTACTGTAAGTAACAAACGAAATCTCTCAAACTTCGTCCACGCTTTCTTGTGCTTTGAAATTTAATTTGATGAAACTAAAGTAGCCACAACTTGCACCAAGTTAGTTGTAAGAGTTTTGACAATGGGGTTGATCTGTAGTAAAAGCACTTACAAGTAAGTTTTTAAATCAAAATGTAGAATCGGTATACATGACGAACTGTAGTGTAATGAACATAAAATGGTCGCATAACCAGCATAACTGTAGCGTGAGAAATAAAATCCTACAGGCTTGATTGCTTACCAAAAACGGAGCAGAAACATATCAACTACACGATAACTGTCTTTGTAAAGGTTTCATATCACCCATTTGCAAAGGTTTCAGTGAATTTTTAATTTGAAACATTAAAATGTAATATGTGAGAAATAATAATATTATTGAACTTATAAGATTTTTCTACTGTTCTCCTTCTACTATAAATAAATCTACATAGTTTTTTTCAAACTAAAAACATGTCTTTAAAAACATTAAATTTTAAAAAAAATCATTCAGTGCTGTACTTTGCCTAATATTTTGGAATTATGATACACAATTTAGGTACAAAAAATAGTTCTATATTAATTCCATAATACTTTTTTACCCTGTATGTAGAATTGTTTATGCAGACAATTTAAAAGAAGTGTTTTTTTTATATAAATCTGTTTAGTTTTAAGAGAATGAATAATAACTATAACTTATAACTATAACTTTAAGTTCTAACTTTAGTGATGTTTCAATTATAAAATGTGCTTTTATTGAAACCCTATTCTAAATATAAACATAAATCTATCTTTATCATATTATTTATCTAATATCAAATATCTTTGTTTAGGTATATAATTGAAATTGTAAATAGTTATTGTATAAACTGTACAATTAATCAAAAACTAAGAGAAAAAAATAAGAATAAAATGTAAGAAACATCACGTAGAAATTAAAATCCCCATTACAGTTTGTTATAAGACAAATTGACAACATGAGTTTGGTATGTTTCTATTATTTGCATTTCAGTAACTCGTACAGAAGTAATTAAATTTTAGTTTGAACAGTTTTCCTCTGTTTAAACATGTTTATTGAGAAAACTAAAAAATAATTCTTTATTAATGCTACAAAGAGGAAAACTTTGTAAGTTTGAAATTTTTATTGTCCTTCCTACAAGCTATAAAGCTAATTTTGTGTAATATTATTCTTAAGTGGTATAAAACACCATTTGTAATTATATTATTAAGTCAAGGTAATGAATTGGGACACATACAATTAAAATTAAATAATAATTAAAACGGAATATTTACCAACATAAAATAAATTACATTAACATTAAACATCCATATGTTTAATACGCAATCTACCACCTGATATTGATCACAAGAATCTTATTTTAACCACAAGCTACTTCAAAATATTTTTGATAATACACTCGTTAAATTGTGTTTGCTAAGTTAATTTAATCTAAGTACATGGTGCGGCAGAAAGAACTCCCCTATTTGGGGAGCTAATAAAAACAAAACGAAATAAGATAGGATATTTTTATTTTCATTAACAAAGAGTACACATAATGCCGTTTAAAAATATGCAATATTAATGTGTTTTACACAATACTTCACTCAAATGGCTGCCTCCATTGTTGATGCAGTACCGACGGAGTAGAGAGGTTGGGGCGTGTACTGGAATAGCTGCACAAAAGACGTTTTCAGTGTACGCCATGGCTTGGTCTGGTGAATATCTTGCTTTTATAGTGGAGCAGTTTATTCAAAATGGTGGATCAGCAATAACTACTCAACGGGCCTTCCGCATTCGGTTCGCTCTTGGTCGACGGGACCCTACTCCAGATAAGAAAACCATTTATTCATGGATTTTGAATTTTCGAGGGACTGGTTCTGCATTGAAACAGATACCCCAAAGTCGACGACGGACTCCCATAGGCGCAGAAAATATTGTTGCAGTGAGAGGTTCTGTTCAACAATCTCCTTGCTTGATGTTCCGCAAGAAAGCATGCAATGACCTTGCGATTGTCTGAGCCTTTGAATATATTTATATATTCAATGTCTGAGCGAAGTGAGAAGATTCTTGCATCGAGATTTAAAAATGCAACCCTACAAGATTGTTTTGGTTCAAGAATTGAGTGGAAGAGATCACGAAGTCCGTATAGCATTGTGTCAAGACATGCTTCGGAACATTCACCGAGAAGATGTTGTGATTTTTTCATACGAGGCAAACACTATAAAAAACTGCTCAACCAATGCATCAGTTTGACTTATTGTTTGAAACACATTAATGTTGCATATTCTTAAACGGTATTGTGTACTCTTTGATAATGAAAATAAAAATATCCTATCTTACTTGGTTTTGTTTGTATTAGCTCTCCAAATTGGGAGTTCTTTCTGCCACACCGTTATATATTTATATCCTAAAATCAAGCAATAATGAAGCATCGGCAACACATACACTGTCTTATCGCTTATAGTTGATGTACACCATCGCGTTGCCTATGAAATACACAGCTGAGTATTTTAGTGAGACTCTTACAAAATGGCTTCCATTATAATCCCAGCTGGGAGTTTTAACCAATAATCTGTAAAAAGGTCCAACTGAATTTAATTTGCCTACCATATTTTCAAATGTTTGTAAATTAATTAACTAAGTATATATATATATATTCTCTTCGATGGCGTTGATGTAAAACAAATTGATTTAAATTCAGAAATCTTCGAGAATATAGGTAATTAATATAATCGCAGAAGAAATTATTTCAGGGATTTTAATTTCCTAAGATGATTAATCTACCTGAGGTCTTTGATACTTTCGTCAAATACAAATTTCACAAAGGATAATTTTAGTTATTAAATTCAATCTTGTGCAAATTTGAATAGGCCTGCACTTCTAATTAAGTATCAATAACAAACAGAACTGATTAACATCATGAATGATTACAGTAATAAAGTAATGTAACGTATAATTAGTGACCTTCTACCACTACACTGGATTCTACGTTCACCGTGCAGTACAGAGCGCCCATAATATCATTGACGACGTCCCAAAAGCAAGCGATAAATTGAAACAAGTACCACACCATATTAAAGCTAAAGATACATACTACAAGTTTTATTTGCACCATTTTTGTGTAGTTTAAATAATAAAAAAAATATAGGTAATAAAGTAAATTTATATGCTTTAAGAAACCTTGGACTTGGACTGTTTGGCACTTCCCACTCTACTCTACCTCTATTGTTTTTATATTATAAAACTTTAATATAGATCAATAAATATATGTCTTCCTTGTAGTAACTTAGATTTTTAGATGCGACTCGTGCCTACGCACAGGCTAAGCCTATGTGGGTACAATTTCCTTGATATTATTATGCATTTATTCTGTATTATATTTTAATGAAATAAAAATAAATTGAATTGAAAACCATTTTTTTGTGTTTGTTGTCCCTTAATATTAACTTTAACGAAAAATGTATAAGAACAAAATATGTTTAATATTTACTAAGGAGCATATGTACAAAAAATTAATTTGCTACAGTAAGTATTAACGGACTTGTAAGCAATCTACTGAAACTCTGCATTTGTACGCTTCAAGGGGGGCTGGAGGGGGAAGCACAAGGAGGAGAGGCGGGGACTTTTGTGAAAATACATGTCTCATAAGAGTCCATCACATTATAAAAAATTCAGCTTTCCCCTAATTAGTTGCAACAAATGGCGATTTTCGGCCTTTATTGACTGGGATATAAGCCTTGCTATCCACACGACAGTCTCAACTATACTAGCCAAATAAAAAACATCAACTCCCATGCATTGCTCGGTCAGTTGACGCAACCCGAATGACGATAAACGTGATATTCCTTGTAATTGTAGTAGCATGTCTATTCTCCCGTAAGACCTGTACTGCACGGTGAACGTGGAATCGAGTGTAGCTATTGTCTTGATAGTCTTGATACGAGTATTATGTTAAACCAATACCTCCTATAATACTATAATACAAGGCCTACGGGCTCTGACGTCACAGTGACGTGACGTCAGCACAAGAAGGCCATAGTTTTCTCGCCAGATAAATCCGATAGATGTCGCAGCCAATCTCAAACTTTGTTTTAGATGACAGCTGGACACTGAGCTTGTGACAAATTGGTTAAGATGTTTTGAGTTTACTTTGTTTTTGTTTTGTTTTATTTATTTTATGTGCTTTATTTAGTGACATCCTAATTTATAAAATGCCTAATAAGTGTTGTGTTCCTGGTTGTAGAGGAAACTACTTAAATGGACAAAAAGTCCACATATTTAGTTTCCCACAAGAGGTTAACCTCAAAAATAGATGGATTGCTGCTGTTCCCTGTGCAGCATTTACACCAACAAAATATACCAAGAGTTACATTTTATTAAAGGACATATTATTTGGACAGTTACAGAACAAGATTAAAAATCAGGACAAATTGTTACAGTTAATTTAAAGTATCCTCGCCTTCATACAGATGCAGTTCCAAATTTTGTGTTACCCAGATTTTGAAACAGAAACTGGAAAGATAAAAGTAGCAGCATTCAACTCACTAAAAGCACTTCACGAGTTCGAACATGATAAGTTACTGCGATTTGGTTATTCTTTAAATTTAAAAGCCTTATTTTCATCAAACCTAGAAAGACAAAACGTAAAATTAGCACTGAAGATATTGAATGCGTTTATTGTTCAAGCATTGTCAGAATTTGGAGACAAAATTGAAAATTCTAAAGATACAGCAGATTTCATTAATATTACTGAGTCCGGTTAATTTAGTCATTAATATTTAAGTCCGGTCAATTTAGACCAAAAAATAAGAGTAAAGCTACATAAATTCCCACCAAGCTGAAAATCAGTAAGATTGTTAAAAATATGATTAACAATAAAATTTGAAAGTTCCCCATCTTTCCCCTGTATGGAAAAAATTTTATTCAAGGTCAAAGGTAAAAAAAATGAGTTTTTCACGATTTTGAGCAAAACGGTAAGTTTTATCATAAAAATACTTCTGAAAAAATTGTAGATCATAAAATTATCTACAAAAAATTTATCAATACTTTTTGAGATATAACGATTCAAAAATTTGTAAAAGTTGTAATCGTCATAATATGCATGAGTACGCCACGTACTATATACATCTCTATAGTTGTAATATATGTTAAAATATTTTTCTATCGGTCATTGTATCTTACACTTATAATAATATAAAATATACATAAGATATAACTATAAAAATATATTCATCAAAAAGTTTATCTACTTTTGCAAAGTGTCAAAATCATGTACTATTTTTACACGCAATAACTGGCTGTGATACAACATCTGCATTTTACAGAAGGGGTAAAATAACAGTTTTCGAAATGTTTGAAAAACAAAATTTAGTTCAATGTGCTGAAGTTTTTAAAAATAGTAATTCAACTCGACAAGAAATTATCACTAACGGCATTCGCTTTCTTCTTTCTATGTACGGAGCTCCTAAAAAAACTACCTGCTTAGATAAGTATAGATTTGCATGTTTCGTTAAAAATACTAAAAGTAAAAAACAAGTACAATTAGCTTGTCTTCCTCCAACCTCAGTTGCTGCTCTCATCAACATCTTTTTCGGGTATATTACCAAGTTCAAGTGTGACTTGGTTATCAGCTAGACCCTACAGACTGGTTTTGGAAGTTGGTCAACAATTCATTAGAACCAGTCCAAACTTTACTTCCACCTGCGCCGGAAAAACTGCTGAACACAATTTTTTTGCAACTGCAAAAAGGGGTGCCGTGCTAAATGTGGTTGCAAAAAATTCGGACTGTTTTTTCTCTGGCATGTACACATTGTCAAGGCCGGTCGTGCTCTAATATCGAATCACCAACAGTGGAGGATCCGTTTGATTCATACGAGGTGACATGCGATACATCGCTATTAACGCAGCTTACATGTACTCAGGATGAAAATGAAGAAGAAGAAGAAAAAGAAGAAAAAGAACAAGACGAACAAGAACAAGAACATCAAGAAGAAGAACAAGAAGAAGAATTTGATAGTTACGACTCGGACGATTAAATTTCACTACTTTTTTTTAACTTAAATTGCTTTTATCTTTTCAATCTCTGCTAATATCCATTATTTTTCAATAGTTTCAAATTAAACAGGATCACAACAGACCCGTGGAATAGGCCTACTGGGGAAACCACGCCAAAAAAACGCGCTAAGTACACTACCTCATAGGTGGCGTGGAAACGTGTGCATATTATGACGATTACAACTTTTTGAATCGTTATATCTCAAAAACGGTGGGTCGTAGGAAAAAAGTATTGGTACATTTTTTGTAGATAATTTTATGATCTACAATTTTTCTCTGAAGTATTTTTATGATAAAACTTAACTTTTTGCTGAAAATCGCGAAAAACTCATTTTTTTTGACCTTTGACCTTGAATACAATTTTTTCCATACAGGGGAAAGATGAGGAACTTTAAAATTTTATTTTTAATCATATTTTCAACAATCTTACTGATTTTCAGCTTGGTGGGAATTTATGTAGCACCGAATGTCTAAATTGACCGGACTATTTAACATGGTATAAAATTGTTAAAGTAAAAACACCTCTTAAAGGAAAACGCTTAAACGATATATATCAATAACCTGTAATAGCAACAAATTTAATGTATGATCCTAAAATAAAGTTTAAAAAAAATGTTAAATTGGCTAGATATGTTTAAAGTTGGACAATTGTCTCACAAACTTACATCAAAAACCCACACTTCATTAAGTCACACAATATATGGAATGCTGGAAATAATTAAATATTGTTTTGAAGAATGAAAAATGAATTATATACTACTTGGTAAATTACAAACTGATTCCCTCGAACATAGATTTGGACAGTACCGACAATTAGCTGGTGGTCAGTATAATATTTCTATTCGTCAATTATATGAATCAGAAAAACCGCTTCGAATTCAATCTTTGCTAACTCTAAATTCACACACTTTTGGAACTATACAAATCAAGGAATTTTTTGAAAATAACGAAATTTCTGCCCTAGGCCTACAGCAGGAAGAAGAAAACAATTTTGATAATTTTAATATTATTATTGATACAGCAGATTTTGAAAAATTTAATTATGAATTACCTGTAATTACTTACTTAGGAGGTTTACTGTTGCTATGTTGTTTTAAAAAAATTAAAATGTGAAATTTGTAAAGAAAAGTTAGTTTTACCTGAGGAAATGATTGTTGAAGACAATTACAGACTTGTTAGAAATTTGAATCGGGGACGGTTGCTGTATCCAAAAGGCAATGTAGTGCAATTAGTTTTACATCATTATATCCTTTTTAATAAATTGCTGGAAAATTATGACGAAGGCTTTTTAAATATACACAATAAAAAGAGTTTTGTTTCGAAATTAGTGCTAAAATACATGACCAAAAGAGATGATTTAAACTATTTTAGTGGATATGAACTACTCAGTGTGCAAGATATTGCAACAATTATTATAAACTGTACATAAAATACACTAATAAAAAATTACTGTGGGAAATTTAATAACAAGACTGGGAAAGGACATAATAATAGAGAGCTTAGTACCCTGAAGCTGTATGCTAATAATTACAGGTAGGCTATGTTAGTTCTACTAGGCTATTGTATTTTATTTAGTTTTTTTCTAAAAAAATATAATAGCATGCAATTAGAAAGCTACTAATTTAAATTAGGACATATTGGCTATAATAGATTGTTTTATAATGCTAGTATATTTTCCAGAAAAAGCAAATAGCGTACCGATATTGTGTACAACAAAAAATGCAAAACGTATTTTTAACATTTCATATTTTAAGATTAAATCTTTATACAAATTAATATTCTTTTAATATAATATAAATAAATATGAATAGAAATAAATATAATATATTATAAAGACATAATTTAAGGGTGAAAATGATTTGTGACTACAAAATTACAGTTTGACCTTGTCAATAAAGCGAACGATTTCTATACAGCTGCATTTATTGCTTTAGCCTAGGCCTTCCTTTGCTGACGTCACGCCTGAGCGCTGAGGCCTTGTATTATAGGTGGCGTTGGTTAAACTCCAATTATTTGTGTGTACACTTAACTTTGAAACTTTGAGGTAGTAAATTACAATTTTTGAAATGATGTACAACTTAACATTAAAGAATATCTGATTTGCCAAACTAAATGCACGTTCAGTTAAAGTAATTTAATTTCATCAGTAACCTTATATAAAATTTGGCATTTATATTTGCCATTTTTAAAAATGTATTACTAAAAATGTTTAATATATTTTATTTTATTTTATTCTTTCTGTTTAAATTAGTTTGTGTAATTTATTACCAGATGATATTGAGTATAGTTTGTCTACGAGCATAAGTTGCTTAATATTCATCGGACCATATTGGATTTATTGGTAAATTAGCACTTGAATAAATATTTTTTTTGCTAAGACATTTGCTCAAGCGTGTTCGTACAGTATACAATAAATATTTGAAAATTTATGTCCTGTCTTGCGTACTGTTAAATTATTTTATAATTTAATTTCAATGTGTCATCTGTTTATTAAGACAAAATTTTTACAACAAACTTCTACAATTTAAAGGATAGACACATTTTGAAATGTTTGTTGATAATGGAATTTATCATTTATTTGGCGCTTACCTGAATGAATACTTTTTATTATTTTTCTAAATCTAAGAAAAATACGCAACGTGAATCTCTTCCGCAGTTATTTCTTTGTAATTAGTAAAATGTAATTACCAAACCCACCTAATACCGACTCTAATAGTCGATTGTTTAAATTACAAAACAAAAAAAACTCCATCATAAACGAAAAAATGTTGCATCAAGTTTGTAATATCGCTCAATACAGTTTTGTTTAAATTACAACCATGAAATTTCATATAATTTAAGAAATTACATTATATTCTCGATAATACAATTCCAACAGTTGAAAAAGTCAAGCCAATTAGATGACAGTAAATATGTAATGTGATGAACTGCATTGCAATAACTTTAAGTAGTTATAACACATTTACATTACTTCAGCCGATTAATATTGGACTATAGATTACAACATTCAAATTTATCAAAGTAAATAAATGAATACTTACTTAAAACAATTTAGGTTTGTATTTTGCCAACCACTTTGTAAAACTTCAGCATTTTACATGAAACCGTCTCTGAAAAAAACTGCTGAAACACTTAGACGGATAAACTGTATTTCTTATTCCAATTTTAATATACTGTATAAACAATTATTTAAAGAGTTGAAATAACTTTTTTCGAACAATAACTAAAATTTAATTATTTTGAATAGGTGGTTTACATATTAAGTTGTGTTAAATAGTTTTATTGGTTTAAACTTGCAGTAAAACAGAGGTTAGCTCGTAAAATATCAAATCCAGTAATTGACAGTCGATTCGTCACAATCGAAATGTTATAAATCTTTTGATTTATTTCCATATTTTCAATCTATTACATTGCAATGACACATTTTTAATTTATGACTGACATTGACGTCAATCTAATCAAACAATTTATTAACAATAGTTGCATCTATTCCGTAGGAGTGCAATAGTCATTGAAAATTTATTTCATAGTGTAATTTTGTTATTTTATCATTTCAGCTGACCATATAGTAACCTTTCTAAAATGGAGCGGACTTTGTGGGTATTCAATAGGGGTTTCCAGCCTTCGAAATTCATATTTTGTTTATTAACAACCCTACAGAGAGGAACTTGACCAGTTATCAATTATTATAGCCCTCACGTTGGGCGTTAATGTCACAATTAATTAATCTGGCGTTATGACGTCATTTATAAAATTAACAACAAGGACCCTGTGGAATGGATTTACAAAGTGACTTATTGATCCTCAAACAAACAAAATAATACAAGTTAATGTTTTCAATTATCTCGGAGCTCATTGTTTTTAAATGTTACCAGACTCTAATATTTGTCAGATAATTCGTATAATTCACTAACAAATATATTAATTACAAAAAAATGTCATACAATAATTTTTTTTTATTTGTTACAACACACATGTTTCAAGGAATGATAGGTGATTACTTTGGGATTATTGCTATACGATTTACAATATTGAACTTATACTAAAATAGGCTACTTAAATAAAGTAGTGTTTTATGGTTAGATGCGTGATTCAAGAGGTGAATGAGTGTTGGTCAGTTCATAATTTGGAGGTTTTCAATTTCAAAAGATACCTTGGAGATTGGTTGTTTAAGTAAAAACATTTGAAGTTAACTCCCCAAATTTGTTGAAGAAGTATGAGGTAATTTACCAGTGTGTTGGTTTGATGTTTTTAAAAATTGTATATACTGGCTATTAATAGTCCTTCAGTTATGGTAATAAGTATGTATTTATTGAATTTGAGTGCTGGTTTATATATCTTATTTTGAATTTATCTATGAAAAATACAAAACAAAAATAAACTACATTCATCGAATGCTGATAATCAAGTCCTCCAGCCAATTCCCTTCTTCTTTCTCTCTACTCCAACAATGCTTCCTCCGCCTCTTTGATAACACCTTATCTTATTAATTAAACGAGCAATTCTTGTATATTTGTTTATAAATTTATTTCGGGGATCTCGCTAACGGCTCTAACGATGTTGACGAAAATTTGCATATAGGGGTTTTGAAGTCAGGAATCGAATGCGCTAGGTCATGTCTGCAAACATGCGCATAAAAAAGATGATCCAGAAGGTGCTGCCCTCTAGCAGAAAATACAGTAACTATAAAAAGAACTAAATACAGCAATATTGTAGCCGATAGTTTGAACTATAATATTTCAAAGGTAATCCTTGAGGTGCTGCTCTCTAGCAGAAAGCAACTAAACTTAAAATATATTGAATAGAAAATGTTAAAAAGCTTGTCTAGCAGGTCCTGCTGTCTAGCGGAAAATAAGGTAAATCTATAAAATTAACTAATCTTATCTTATTAAACAACCACTTCTTGTATATTTTTTTATACATTTATTTCGGGGATCTAGCTAACGGCTCTATTGATTTTGATGAAAATTTGCATATACGGGTTTTTAGACTTCAGGAATCTTTTGTATGCGCTAGATCTGCAAAATGCGCATAAATTTGGAAAAATGCGTATAAAATGTAAACTCTGAACTTCTTTTATATACCACTTTTGAAGTCACTAAGTATAGGCTAATAGATACATTATAGATACATATGTTTATCTGTTAATTTTAGCTCCATATGTTTATATACTATTTAACAAACATAAATCAATAACAATGTATCAGGTGGTATAATTTTCAACTTATTTCTTTATTCAAACACCAAACTTAACTAAAACATTATTTTTGAGTTGTTACTAACCGTTCTGAAAACCTTTCCACCAGTTTCTGCATTCTTTGCATTTCTATAAAGATAATATAAATTATCTAATGATTATGATTATTATTTGTTATTTCTAAAATACATAAACAATATCAAATATGGCCTATTCATTGAAAAGGTTACATAACCTACATGTACCTATAGAGGTTTTTGGACGTCAGTACTCGAATGAGCTAGGTTTTATTTTTTCAAAAAATTCTAATAAAATGTTAAACATAATTTGAATTATGTTTTTTTTAATTTATTTAAATAAACAGTTCATATGTATGTAAGATTAAAAAATATTCATATTTATTCAGTATGCGATTCGTATTTAAATACATTTTCCTAAAAAAAAAATAATTTTAAAAAATACTGAACGATGCTCGGTCGTAATACCAGGAACATTCAACATTCGGATAACACTAGTCTTTTCTATTCCTAACTATCCTGAAGTAAAAGTTAACCATGTGCTTTTTATGTACTTTGTAAACCTTGTCACATACGTGGCCTTTAGTTTTATAAGTTCTTTTGATCCTTTTCCTACCAGACTTTTGTAATTTTTAAACATCCAGTTTCCATACAAGTTCTTAACCAATGATATTTTTTCTTAGGAAGTGGTAATTTTTTACAACGATAGATCTGCAAATGAATTTATTACAGTTACTAAGGAAGGACCATTCTACTTAAATGTTGTTCTAGGCACCAAATACGATCTAGGACATTGTGCTGAGGTATATTAACTGAAAAAAGGCTGTAATTTTAGTAAATACACCGTGTTAATAGGTTCAAATTAAATAGACACATTACTTTAATCAGCTTAAATTACTTTCACATTAAATAATCAGCTGAAATTAACGGCTATAAGATTTGGATGAAAATTTGCATATAGGGGTTTTTGACGTCAGGAATTGAATGTGCTAGGTCTTATGTAGCTCTTTTCGCCTATGAAAACTCTGAACTTCATAAAATAACTTCTTTTATATACCACCTTTGAAGTCACTAATTAGGCGAAAAGAGCTAAGATACAATTTAGTCATGATAAAACCGAGTGCATTCAAGTGTATACGTAGTAATAGATCAACTGTAAAAAATTACTATAATATAGCAGATATTATATTCTAATAAAATGTTAAACTAATTGCACTCGTGTTTTTTTTATTTAAATAAACTGTTCATATGTACAAGGGATCGAAAACTATTTATATTTATTCAGTATGTGATTCGTATTTACTTACATTTTCCTAAACAAAAAATATTTAAAAAAATAAAAATACTGTGGATGCTCGGTCGCCCAGGAATAACAGATTTAAATATAAAATTAAAATAGAATATTCTTGAGGAAGTCCCTGGGTGTAGGATGAATCATAACCTCAAAGATTACTATCTGTTAAATATTAATAAATGTCCAAATACAATAATTATTAAGTTTATGAAATGACGGGAGGTAAAACAAAGTTTGCAAAGAATCAGCTTAACTTATTCGTACTTTCAAATTAAGAAAACTTTAAACAAAATATCACATTACTTTTAAATTATGAAATCAGCTGTCGGTGTACATAGCACTCAGAAATAACCAATGGTGCCCATTGTAGAGTAAACAGCTGATATCTGTAAAAACTCAACTGATTTATGCATTCGAAATGGACAAAGAACAACTTACATCGAATTATACAAAACGTCCATAAGGTAAAATTATGTCTATCAGCTTTGCTCTACTAATTGTATAACTTATGATGTAATGAAAGTTAATGTCTCTACAAAACAGATTAACAAGTACCGTTTGCCGTCAAGAGCACGCCCTAACACTACGATTACAGACTACGTTAGTGCCTTATTACGATTACAGACTGAGCAAGCCTAAAATATCCAATTCTTGAGGTAATGTTATTTGTTTAAAACATGAAACATGTTTGGTGATTGTAAATATTGTTGGTAATAATATGAATGCAATCATAGTTGTTGTCAGAACACGTATATAAAACAGCTTTAACGATACAATGACGCATAACTTACAATAAAAGCTTAAATATGGTATTTTACCATACATTTATTTGGATTGATGTTTATTTTTCGACTCTATACAAGTATTCGCATCCGACTATATGGAGTTATTGTTTGGAAGAAGAAAGACTTTGTTAGGTTTAGAAGAAGAAATATAACACACTCGCTTGGCTTGAAATATGAAAAAATATATTCAACAATTTAATCGTCAATACCTAATATGCGTTACTATGCATGCTGAGTTTACTTTTAAATTCCACAATATTCCCACGATATATATTTACTTAAAAATACAAACTTCATCCTACAAAAAACCTATAAATATCCAATTTAAAACATCTGATACCAAATCATCAATCTATCCCTAATTTAAACTAAAGTGACTCATAATCGTTTACTTATTAATTACTTCGATTATTACTTTGTCCAACTTAAAGTACTATTTCGCTTAACAAGTTGAATACAAATAAATATTAATTAGGACTTGAATGAAAACCTAATTGCATATTTAATTAGAGTGCAATAATTAAAGCGATACTAGTAAATTATTCAATTGTTTCACTGAACTTAAATAAAATTAAAGCATTCATTCTGATGAAGTGGAATTTCAAACTTTCGTTTTTATTCAAATCAAATTAGTCTTTAAAAACAACTCCATTACTACTACTTAGTAGAATTGTATGACTACTTGCTCAATCTTCAATGATTTTCCAATGTGCAAAATATGTGAATTGTTCCTATAACTAAATTCAATTATATATAAAGTAAATCTTGATAGACGGTATATATTTCTGTGTGTAATAGAAGGAAGAGCTTGTAATCGAGCCATAATAGGCGTTTATTTCGTAATAATAACTTCAATACAATAATACTGTTTAAATTATGAATATAATTATTTAGATACGTAAGAAAAACCAAAGCAGTATTGAAAATTTCCTTGCTTAACCTCGCTTAAATAAAACTATAATTTTATATTATACATTATTGTACAGCAAATATAAAGTAAAAATATACGTGTAAATAGGAATTAAAACTGAACTTTAATACTTATCACAGTTTTCTCTTGTAAAAGATCTTATCTTTAAAAAAAAAATATTTCTACAGACAACTGGATTTAAAATTATCGAAATAAATATATCATCTTATTAGACCTTAATCATACTCTTTCATTTAGTTAAGGGTGACGTAAACATGATTTTCAGTTGAATCACAGACACTTTTTGTTATCTACTGAATCTGATTGTAGTTTTCTGCAAAATTGACTGTTGTATGCATATAGCAAACGTTATAGCTGAGAAGCGATATTATAGTCGCACTCAAGAGTCTTACTGACGCAATAGCATACGGCCAGCCTCCTCAAGGTTGACTTCGCTATAAAAGTTAAAAATATTTGAGGAAAATAGAAGGCTATATCACTGTCGATACCATTCTTGAACTTTTGTTACTTGTATTCAAAGCAAAACAAACTTATTTGACACGTAAGTCAACACTCCGATTTTATAATTGAAGTCGGCAAGTAAGCCTAGTTAAAATGTGAAAAGATCAAAATGTATAATCTCAATTTAAATACACTGATAAATAATAATAGTGCTGAGTGTTCAACAAGCAATTCTAAAAGTCAAGTAACTGCTACATGATTAAAATATGATTAAACTACAAGTATTACAATATAAAATAAAAAATGGATATATTTTATGCATGGTAATAAATATTTAGTTTTTAATGATTCAATTCCTGCAGATATTTTATTACATAGCTCGGTTAAAATTTTTTAGTTGAATTTCAGTTCCACGTGTAAAATAAATCTTCTTCAATAGTACGTTTAACACGTTCACTGCTAAGGACGCACATGTGAGCTTGACACTGAACACTATGAGAAGCGGCCGATGCACAGTGCATTGCACGCTAAACCCCGTATTGGGAGTATTTTCAATAAACAATGTATTGCGTGCTTCGCATGCCAACCCCTGTATTGGCAGTATTTTCAATACACAATGCATTGCGTGATTCGCACGCCAACACACGTATTGGGAGTATTTTCAATATACAATGCATTGCGTGCTTCGCACACCAACCCCCATATGGGAGAATTTTCAATACACAGAGCATTGCGCCAATTTTAAGCCTTTGTGCCAAGGACGCACATGTTCGTCTGCTTTAAAATATTAATGATTATTACATAGAAAGGTTCAAAAATAAAAAATAAAGAAATTTCTACTCATTTAGATTAAAAACACAAAAAATAAAAGGTCAGCTCCTAGCACAGCAAATACAAAATTTGTGTTGCAGTAGACGTGTTAAGGAGCTTATTTATTAAACGCATTCCCTTAAGTTTGGGCAGTTCCATCTTTCCTTCCCTCTAATGGTTAGGATTATTCTGAGTTTTTTAATTTTGCACGGCTTTAATTGCGAATCTTTTGTCTTAAACAGTGATGTAATCCTTAACAAACATAACCTCAAAGCAAAGTGTATATTTTAATTTAATATTTACATCAGCTGAATGTAGTTAGGGTAATCTGCGGTTATACTTCAAATATTAAAAACTTTATTATTGAAATATTCAATAACGTATTTACAATATATTTGTACCCACAAAGAGCTTAAACTCATTTAATTGGTTTAAATGAATGTGTTATATTATTAGTATTTTACTATGTTATATAATTTACTATGTAAATTTACTGTAATAAATTTAACATAGTAAATTATTGTATTAAAATAGTGTTTGTCTACTTATAATAATGGTAAATATGTTAAGTATGGTATTACGATAAGGGTTAAAATCTAATCCGATTTGGAAACTACCAGTATTCAAACAAGTGAAAGTTATATGGTAACTGCAACTATTTCCTAACCTATTTCAGTTGATTGAGAAAACAGCTGATTATTGTAAAATATCAAATAGCCGAGCAATGCTTTTCCAACAACCAATTTTACTTTTTTAAAGACTGTTATTGCCTCTAATAGAATTTATCTATAGAAAAAACTACTCCAAAGAATTTCTCCTTCCTAAAATCATATAAAAAGGAAATTTCATTAAATACATTAGAGCTGTTTTCGAGAACAAACATGTATAAATAAAGCTCTTAAATAGTACAGAATTATGAACAAATATAAATCGTAAAACGTAATTACTACTGTTTTTGTTTCTGGATTGGTTTGAATTTATTTTCAGTACCTGTGCACAAATAGCACTGGTTTTACATTTGGGATTGCCTGAGCCCAAATATTCGATATAGTGAGTTGGACGTTAGCTTTGAATAGCATCAAAAGGTAGCTCGTTAAAGACTCCAAGCCCAAGGGTATCGAAATCTGCTCACACAGCATCCCAATCTGACCTTATCAAAGGATCCAATTTATTCTGTGGTTTGTAGCCACCTATGCAAACTGACATTTTATGTTTCACAAAGTCTAACCAAATTTAATCTGAATTTTAATTTCGCCTACGTATGTGTTTTTAATATCTTTAATTATTTACCACATGCCACGCCCACAGACACAGTATTGATCAAATAAACACATTCTAAAGGTAACAAACTGTATGCAATAAATATGGTATGCCTTTGTACTGGCGGAAAGAAATATCCAAATAAAGTACATACGAGTACATCTTGTGGTAGTTTTATCAATCAAGGTTACGTTAGTTAAAGGCAGATTAAAGATGAACTCACTCAGACAAATTAGGTTAGCTGTACTACTTTTGTTTCTGAACATTTAAAAAATGTGTAAAGTTTGCATTTTAGAGTGGTAGTACAGAAAAACAACAAGCTCCTGGTTTTAAATATGATGGTGCACAATGTATTTTTTCCAATATACAATATTGTTTTTCTTACTAATAGGCCCAAATATATTAAAAGACAGACTAATAGTTTAACACGATAAAACCATTTTTTACATTAACAAAAACCAATCAATTAGAAAAAATATTTAAAACAGTGAATCTAATATAAATTTGGTGCTTAATTTAAATACAAAAGTTTTAAACTTCGTACAAAATCGTCAATAAGAAAGTTTTTGTATCTTTTTATATTTATTATTATTATTTTTTAACTACTTTACTTTATGAAAAGTAGGGTAATAAAAACTGAGAGAGCTTTGTAGACACCTGATAATTGCATCGCCAATAAATAGGTTCGAACCTACGCAACTTGTGTAGAGGTTCCGACTGAGTTGGCTGGGCGACACTACGCATGTATCATCTCAGCCTCTACATACAGTTTGTAGTGAATATTAAATCACCATACAAATTTATTTTAATCAAGAGAACACATAAATATTAGTTTGTATTATATTGCGTTTACTATTCATTCCAATTATTTAGTATTTTCGTTTGAAATTTAATATAAACAGTAACCCAAACAAGTCTTTTGCTTTTTTAAATGGTTTAGCAAATGTAATTAATTGAATTAGGCTACATTATTGTTAGGTGTTTTCTTATATCTTAATTGATACTACGAATCGGCCTTTAATATAACATTAAACTGATTAAGCAGTAGAGGACAGCAAACCTCTCCTGTTAATTAAGCTTAGGAAGCATATCACATTATAAAGTGAATATATTTACTTCTAGCAAATGAGAGGTAATTTGATTAAACTTCAAAGCTTCTACTGATCATGTAAAACAAACATAAAAACTTGGATCAAATTAATAAACTCAGTTTTATGTTTGTAATTTTCGAAATCATGTAAAAAACTGTATTAAATATTCCTATATTTATTTTCAAACAGTGCAAAGAGTACTTTAATTAAATTGCTAGGGAAAAGATATGAAATGTAAATAACAAAAATTCAATTATAAAAATAAACTGTTTGCATATTAAATAATTTTTAAAACAAGGGCAAATTAAAAATATAATAAATTAAAATATTTCTAAAAATAGTAGATTGAAACGGTACTTTGCTTTATGTTATAACAAATTACGCTCCTTATTTTAAATCTTGATTACATGTTACAAGGAAAATTTTCAGAATAATTGAACCATTATGGAGTATAACTAATTAAAACGTTAATACTATAATTAATATTTCAACTATGAATTTCAACAAAATCCAATCCGTAATATAATCGCAGACTCATAGTTAGGGTAATTATTATGGTGATTGTCTCGCACGTGATTGCCTCACCTTGTAATTACAAAACGGTCCCTTAGTGAAGTTAACACTAGATGTCACTAATGTACCTAATTATTTGTAATGCAATTAGCACAAGTGATTCTCTTGTAATGTAACTTCTCTAATTTAGTGATTTTGTTAATTAAGTGATAGTAGTGGCTTGGTGAACAGTTTCACATGAAATTTACTCTTTAATGTAAAATAGTACTAGCTGTCGTACCTGGTCTAATCTTAGTTAAAGTAAGCAACTCGTCATTTTTACCGGTAATCATTTTATAAGAAACAAAGTTAATGTTATCAAACAGTTATAGTTAATTAAATGTCCATCAACTAGTTTGAACTTTCCAAACCAATCATTTGATTGTAAACTGGTGTATAGTATATATAGCCGCAATCTACTTCTAAATATAAACTGTAATTTTGAGTAAGCCACTATTATTATTTACAGAGGTTGTTATTTAACAAAGTAACTATATTAAGTGAACTCACATTACATTAACGGAACCACTAACTAGTACTATTTATTATAGGTATTAAATATAAGTATATTTTTAATGAATACACTTGAAGATACTTTATAGCCTCGATGGCGCCCAAATGAAGGAGACTAATCATCAATCTCTCCCTGAATCAGTTTGTTATAAATAAACTAAAACCCTGGCCTACTCAATCAGCACTAAATTTCGCACTTCCCATGAATCTAGTTAGCACAGGTGTTCCATATAAACAGTGTTATACAATTATTTTCCCATTATAATATTTTCAGATTACATCGACGAAACTGTGCTAACAGAATAAACGTTAATTCTAGATTGCTGAAAGTAAAATCATTTGTTTCTTAAGTGTTTCGCTGCGCCCACTCGCACTTAAATTTGTTGTTAAGGGTATACCTTTTCAAGAAGCAAGAAAACTAAAGTTTTGCTTATTTTATTCTTAATTGGTATACATGAGGAAGGTATAACTTTTGCATTTCCATTACTTACTTCCGTCTAAGTGGTTAAAATGAGGTAACTGCCACTATAAAATAAAATTCTACTAATTTCTCATGAAGCTAGAGAACTGAAAGCTAACGTATCTAAAGTAAATGATAAATAGGAAGAGCAAATGCAATTACTAGTGTCTAAGGGATTAAAATGTTTAACATTATTGAGTGATTTATCCAAATTTAAACTTCTGATTAAAATTTGTAAATACTGTACTATTACTTAGTTATTATGTACAGTGCATGTGAATATAAATTATTTTTCCAGCATGGTAGTTCAAATTTGTACAACATATTTAAGTCTAAAATATTGGAGTAATTCTATTCAAGGGTTTAAACAAATGTAATGTTTTGCTTGTACCCGCCGAGTATTTGAGCTATTTGTAAAACTATTGGAATTTAATTCCAACATTCCTTTCATAGAGGTTTTTTAAAATAACAAAATTACATCAATAATAAGTCACTAAATTTATAAAATCATATTACAAAGAGAATCACTTTCGTTGTCATAGAATCATAATATTGTCATCATAAATTAGGCCTACTTGATGTTTAACTGCATTGACATGTGGTGTTGTTTACAGAAATAACTAAGGGAGCCTTTTTGTAATTACAAGATGAACAATAGATTCTAACGCAAGAGACCACATTTACCACATAATTAGGAATTATTCCGAGAGGCACAGTGTGACTTGATTTATATTCCACTTGTAGTTGTGTTAAATATCATCATCTGACAAATCATAAACTGTAGAGCAATAACTTCTCTGATTTAAATTATAATTTTAAGCATTGGTGATTACTTTTTCACCCATCCTTCTATTTAATATTCAGCTTTGGTGGTGCAGTCCAGGACAATCAAACCTACGTTAGAAAGATCATCGGTAATTATCTAAATATTTTTTCCAAACAGTTTAGACTAATAAATGTAGATCTAATATTCTACACGGAAAGGTCGTTCATAGTGACTATAAAAAGTTATTTTGTTTTCTCTGAACCTTTCAGTTTGAACATCGTCACGTGCTTGTCGTGTTTAGTGTGTGGTTCTGTGAGTATCAATAATGTTGTTACGTTATAAACGCTATTAAATTTAGAATGTCATTAAGTAAAGTGAAGATAATACGTATTAAAGTTCATTAATTCATTCAACCGACTTCAACACAAGCATACAAGTTTTCTGTGTGTTTTCACTTATTTTGTAATTTAAACTAGAAAAATAGGTTAAAACTGTGCATATGTGACGTAGGTTATCGTAGGTAGGTGTAGAAACCTGAGAAGAGAAAGGTGTGATTAAACTTCGTGAAGGAGCTGAATTGGATGGAATATCCGTTTGAAGGCCAGGAGGATTTAGTGGATTTATCGTAGCGTTTGAATTCTTTGAACCAAAAAGGGCCGAGCTTAGTGGAAATCTTATCATTGGGGCCTGGACCCAATTAATTTCCCCAAGGGAGGTGATCGGTAAATGTGGCTCCGGTCTAATTTGGAATCGCCCAGAGGGGCGGCAGAGTACACTGTAATGCCACCAGACTCCTGGCTTTTTATCTCCCCGAGGAAAAGCAATTTAACTGGAGGACAATCGATAGGGGATGACGGCAGAGAAGACAGAAAATTTTATTGAATGAACACCTTCTCGTATTCGAATAAGAAACCCATACTCCTTGTCTTCCTTGCCAGCTGGTGTAGTGTAGCGTAAAACAATGGTATCGAAGCGTCTCCGTAAAGAGCAGTTCTTGAACTACTTAAACTTGTCAAACGTGGTTACTAAACTTTTACCTCCTTAATGTAAAATATCTTATAACAGTAACTTAAACTTAAGACAGCAAATTACAATACTGACATTTTAATACGTTATATAATTACATGAACAAAATGTTTTACATTGTTTTGTTTTTTTATCTCTGGATAAAAGAACCTCCACACAGTTCAGCCTTGTGACACTCTTGTAGACGTTTTACAAATTTGGAAAGTTTGAAGCCGAAACGATTACAACAATTGTACAAGAGCGCACATACCAAGGAAATTTGAGTAACCCCTTTTTCTCGCTTACTTAACTGCATTCCTTTAAAGCTCATTTCACAAAAGCTGAATTTAATTTAAACAACAAAATGTTTTATAAATTTGGATAGCCGAACAAACAGACCATATAATACAGTTTTTTTTAACAAAAACTATATATTATTAAAGTCGATTGATTTGTCTTTTATAAAAGTAATTTGGTTTATAACAAAAATTTTACATTTTCTGTACTTAAGATTTAATACTTAATAACTTTAATAACTTAGTTTAACAACGAATGTATACCCATGATTTAACACAAAAGAAACTAATCTATATATTATATAAAAATCCAAATACCACTCACTGACTCACTCATCACTAAATCTCAAAAACCATCAAATGGGTTGGAATGAAATTTGGTATGTAGCTTCCTCTAGGGCCCTGGGTGCTCGCTAAGAAAGATTTTCAAAAATTCTAAATTTTAGGGAGGGTAAGGAGGGACAAAATTACTAAAAGAAACACCGATCGGTTTGGAATGAAATTTGGTATGTAGCTTCATCTAGGGGCCCTAGGTGCTCGCTAAGAAAGGTTTTCAAAAATTCTAAATTTTGGGGGGTTTGGAGGGGACAAAGATACTAAAAATCCCCATAAGAAATACATAGTACATAATATATTTATTGATATATTTTTTGGTTAACTTTAACTTTTGACATTTAACTTTAATTTGTCTATCCGTGCAAAGCCGGATTGGGCCAACTAGCTATTTATATTGCGCAAATGGTTAAAAATATAATTTAGATTAAAAGTAAAAACAGTGACAACTGAAGTCTCATATCATATCTGGCGGCAGTGATTATTTAAGATTTTGATCTTGGATTTTGATGGCTGTATCTTATTAGGTATTCTATGAGAAATTTAGTCTTTGCAACATAAAGTTAAGAATACAACGTTCATTGCATGTGAATACGGTAATATATTACCAAACATATTATCTAATCATTTAAAAAAACTTAATCTTACAATGGCGTTCCGGACCCACAACAATATTAAAAAATTACGATACGGCCATCAAAATCCAAGATCAAAATCTTAAATAAACACTGCCGTCAGATATGATATGAGACTTCGGTTGTCCTAAGGCATTGACACGGTACGCACGTAGTTCTTCGCGTTATTTTATATGTTTATGTGTTATGTTTTGTCCGTAATTATTTGTTAATTTTAATGTATAATGATCTCGATAGTGAGTGATTATATACTCTGAAGATAGAGCAGATGCTCTGAAACGCGTAAGTGCGATTACAAACAGGAAGTCGCGTGGTGGAACCTAATTAAGGCAAATCAGTGATTTACAAGGTTTATCTTTACCCGGCTAGATGATATCTACGGCATTGAAAACATTCCTGACCAAAGCAAAGAAACTGTTACTATTTCACAATACTAACACGTTCTATGAGACAGAGACACAACAAGCTGGTAACTTTCCGTATGGAAATAAATTTAATTAAAATGGCACAGCTTGCGCGATCTAGCGGTCAACTGTTGTAAGCTACAGTCTCAACGTATGAAACCAGTTTACAAACACACCTTTGCAACAATTAATAATTCTATAGACACAGCATATTTATCGCAGGCTGTCTCTAATGCTACACAAAGCTGATAGTAACAGGAGACTACAGTACGGCAAACCACCATTGTTAATTAAACTTGACTACATCTCGTGTTTATAGTAGGAGGTAGGCCTATCATATTTAGAAGGGACGTGTGTTATGCAACTAAATGGTTTCAAAATATTATTATTAGACGTACTAATCAGGTTTATCTGAAAAATATGCCTTTCTTCTCAAACATTACCACGAAATGATTTCTCATTTGTGAAAATAAAACGTAATATGGTTAAACAAAACATATGAATTTACACTCATTTATCCGATGATCTCCATAAACCTATTTTTAAGCTGTATGTGTACTGTAAGTAGGCCTACTCCATCAAGCGATAGTTTTAATTACATTTATACAACACTATCAAAGTAATACATACTGTATGACAGGTAAGGTCAAGGTCTTGGTCAAACAAAAACATCGTATAGAGTTGGGCTGCTAGTGTTTCCGTGGTAAAGGGAGGATGCGTATTGTAAGAAAACCTTGCGGTCTTGAATCTGAAGCTGAAGCGTACCTGACTCCGAAGCTTGTGGTTCCTAATTACGGACAATGTCGTTAAAATGTTTGTGTAATTAAAATATTAAAAAGTTCACCTTCAATCTGTTAAAGAAAAACTACAAGAGACTCCTGCGTGCTTCACACGCCTACTCCCTTCCCACTCATATGGATAATATAGACTTACATGGTTATAGCTTTATAGTGCATTTCTAATAAAAGTCTAGGATTTTTCTACCCGCAAAGCTAAAATGGTAAAAAGTATAAAATATCTAAATTACGACATAACGGGAGTTATAATAAAAGAAAAGCCCGCATGTTACGATACGAACTTAGTAGCAGTAAGGTGTTCTGGGATATTTGGGATATACTGTATATATGTGTACCTTACATGAATATAAAAAATTGAATATATCAATGTATGTAGCAAAGTTGCTATAAATGTTTTATTGGACTTCATAATAAGCAAGTGAAATACAATAAACTCTTCAACCTTGAAAAAATGAAGTTGAGATTTCATAGTATCCACTACTCCATCAGTATGCTGAGGCACAGCTATTGTGCACTACTCCAAAACTGTATTAAAGGTTGAAGAGGGTTTCGGAAACGCTTACTTATGCAATATAAACACAGCCAGCTTTTAAGGAGCACTCT
>JAGFPH010002800.1:163064-177678 GCA_018207615.1 Philaenus spumarius
AACTAAAAACTAAATACCGAGAGTGCTTCTTTTACATTTGCATACACGAACACATCTTCTTGTATATGAATAAATCAAGTAAATTATTTTAGTATTTTAACGTCTGTAAGAAATTATCATTATAATATAATTCCAATATTTCATTTATTTAACACTTTAATATAGATTGATTTACTAACAAGTCTAGGTTCAATAATACTGTTTGAATAATACTGATTGCACGATATTCATATCCAGATTTTTTGTAAAAGAACAACAAATTACATGCAGATTCCTTCACTTGACTTCGTTTTCGTTACACCACTAACGCGTTTCGGTGTGTTTACTTCATCATCAGAGAGTTGTTCTTGAACATTAATACGATTCGCAGTAATGCTATGTGTTGTACATGTTTGTGTAATGTATGTCACGTGAAGGAATCTGTATGTTATTTGACTTCTTGTTATTTCATGCTGTAGTGACTTGTATACTGAAACAAAAACGAATCTTAAATGTAAAATAGTGTTCGGTTAGAATATAGTCATTGCGGCAACCGTGTTTTAAAGGTATTATGACTTCTGAATATACTACTCGTAGTTACAAAAGTATGCACCTAAACCGGAGTTGACTGTTATTAAGAAATTCTTTGCTACCTAACACCTTAACTGCCATATAATATCCAAAGCTGTAAAATTAAGAATACATTTTCCCGGTTGTTAAATGAACGTTTGATTGAAACAGAAAATATTGAACTGTATTTTAAAGTATTAACTCAATCATGTGTGTGTGTGTGGAAAAACAGATTTGGTGATTATGAGGGGGTGAGGGAGTGTTTGTGCCCTGACTTTATATGTGTCAACATGTGATTGGGGGAATGTAGTGGTTACTAGATCTGTTTACCGTAGTTTAAATAAGTTGGTACCAAATTAGTGAAAATTAGTTTAAAAACTTGGTAAGTGGTAATAATTAATTGGTAAAGTAATCATGTGTATTACAATATGTTTGGTAGAAAGGGAGAGTGTATGTACGAGTGATAAATGGAAAAGTGTTTAGCCAGTATATTTAGTTTATAAATATGTTAAGGAAATTTAATGTAGTAATTCATACTGTTTTTAAATATCTTGTTTAAACTAATTATGATTTAAGTAAGCTGTTTGTGCATTTAATTTTGTAACCTTTGGTAAATTTACTGTTTATTTTATTGGGCTCTGTCAGCTCAGGGCTACGGTCAGCTGCGGTTTATCTACTTTAAGCCCATGCAAATTAATTTTATAATGTTATTTTTATTAATTAAATTACAAGTGAAAAAACATGGACCAAGACCGGGATTTGAACCCAGGACCTTTGCCTTTCAGGGGCAACACTCTACAACTGAGCTATCCTGATCCTCCAGATATTGGTCGAAGTTATCTCACTTGTACGGTTTTACTGCATTTATGAATTAATAGACTGGATACCTTGCATGCGACATTGAAAACAATCTCAATTCTTTTTGCAGCCTACAGTGGTGTTATTTATTATTATTACTTTCTCCACCCTATACGTAGTATATGGAGAAAGTATTGTTTTCGTAAAAATGTTCGAATTTGAATTTTCAGTTGAATTATCTGTTTTGGTGCTCCCAGAAACCCCAAAAATTGTTTAGTGCAAGTATCTGTGTTGGTGCTCCCTTAACCCAAAAATATTTTTTGTGGAATTTTTTGTTTTGGTGCTCCCTAAACCCAAAAAAGTGTTTTTAGAGTGGTGTCTGTCTGTCAGTCTGTCTGTATGGTATACACGACCAGAGAGGACACTATTGGTACGATTTTCATGAAATTTGGTATGTAGGTACTAAACCCTAATATCTCCAGGCGTTTTTTTCATTTTTTTGAATTTGTAATTTTTAAGGGTAATTTACCCCTAAAAACCCATAAAAAACGACAAAAATGCAAATTTCTCAAAAACGGCTCTAATGATTTTGATCAAATTTTCAGTATTTATAGAGCTTAAGATGCCAAACAAAATGACACCACCCGCTTTTATCAAAACTTCGGCGTTTTATAACTATGGGGAAATGTTTAAAAATAAACAAGTTTGTGTTGTCAATCTAGCATCGCGGCGGCCGCCGCACGGGGTAGCACCACGGTAGCGAGCACGGCCAGTAATTCAAAGGTCGAGCGATCGAATCCCGCATGGGACAATAATTTTTGTATACGATTGACATAGGTAGAATATTATTTTTTTGTTTTGTTCTAAAAAGTAGTAAATAAAATGATTAAAAACAATATTATTTTGACTACAGTAAGTTGGGAGAAAGTTTGTGTCAGTTAACTGATACCGTTTATTATTTCTAGCTTTTAGTTTAGGGTTTTAAGTGTAGACCTAAGCCTTGCTGGTTCTTTTAACCATTACTATAACTGCTGTTATAAAATATAAGAAATAATTTAATTTGAACATTTAACATTATTTACCATCTAGTAGTTTTGAGATTATTATTTATCCTACACCTTTCTTGTACATAAAACATACCATATCCTTATATATAATCCTGTAAGCGAAATTTTAGATTCAAAATTGTGGGAATTTGGTAAATCGGAGGATTATGGAAGAGGTATCAAATTAAAGGTATCGATTCAAGGAACGAGGGAAAAGTATAAGTTTTTTCTAAAATTAAAAACTAAGGAGTTTTTGAGGTCCCCGAAAAACGAAAAATCCCCATAAGAAATACATTAAAACATTTGGTATTAAATAAATAAATTAAAAACATAAAACAGCTGTTCTTCAGTTTATATTAAAACATTTGGTATTAAATAAATTAATTAAAAACATAAAACAGCTGTTCTGTAAACTAATATGACAGTTGATGTAAATTATATTTTAAATTAAATCTGCTACTTATTGACCTATAAAACATACACTTAGACAGACACATAGAAGAGAAACCTTATAAGTGTGATTTTTGACGGTTGTATGGCTGTTCTATTAACGTTTCATACATTTATACTATAATATTATAAAGAGGTGAAGTTTGTTTTTTTGTTTGTTTGTTTGTATGTATGGGGTAATCTGTGGCACTACTGAACCGTTTGAAAAAATAGTTTTACTAATAAAAAGCTACACTATCCTTGAGTAACATAGGCTATAATTCATTTCGATAAAAATCTTATTTTATTTCAATATTTGTAAATTTAGTTGGAAAAAATTCTTAGGTTAGGCCTAGAATGATAAACCAACACATGTATTTACATTTATTACCATAGCAACCAATTGAATAAAATAACAGATAATGTGTCTGTTGAATAAAAAATAAGCAAAAAATATAACTTAAAACACATGCCCGATTTTAAGCTTTGGCTAAAAATTTTCAGCTTTTGATAACTAGCCTTAGCTAAAGGTTATTCACCTCACTTTAACCAAGTGCTCAGATTAAAAGCTTTGACTTAATAGTGAAAGCTAAAGCTAAGACTAAATGCTAAAAGCTTTTGCTTATTTTTTATTCAACAGACACAATATAGCTGTTTGTTCCAATATTTCCATTAACAACTGATTTCAAAATTTGAAGCGATTATTTTTGTATTTCTAGCTTTTAGGTTAGGGTTTTAAAGTGTAGACCTAAAGCCTTGCTGGTTCTAATAACCATTATTATAACTGCTGTTGTCAAATATAAGAAATAATTTGATTTGAACATTTATCATTATTTATCATCTTAATTTTGAGGTTATTATTAATCGTACAATTTAAATATAAATAAAACATAACATTTATTTGTTTTTATAAGGTTCCATTGGGGGTTTAGCGTGCGGAGCACGCAGGGGTTTCCCCTGGTGTTTTTATAATTTTCCATTGGAGATTGGCGTGCGGAGCACGCAGGGGTCTCCCCTAGTATTTTATAACAGCAGTTATAATAAAGGTTAAAAGAACCAACAAGGCTCAGGTCGAAAGCAGAATATAAGTTCACGATAGGAATATCTTGTGCACAGGCTTCAGAAGAAAGAAAGTGTTTGGAAGGTGTAATTAAAAACCGAAAAAAAGAGAATCTCAGGATGCTGGAGATACTAATCCCAAATAACTGAAAAATTACCCGATTGGGAAAACGAATGGCTAGGAGAGCCCAATAGGAATTTAAAATAATATTGTTATTAGCCTATAACACTGTTATAAGCAGTAATTTTGAATCTACATAATTAAAAAACACATTAGTTGGTCGACGTTATTTTTTATGTTTAATTTGGCGCCGAGATTGTGCCGATCTTTACTGTTCTTTAATAATTGCGTAAAGCCAGATTCTATAGGTCGCTTCAATGCCATTCTTTCTTGAGAGATATTAGATAAATAGGTTATTATAAAGACTAGTTCAGATTAATTATATATTGTTCAAAATAAAGATGTCAAAAATACTACAGTATTATATTTATAAAGCTTTTAGTATTCGAACTAATTGTATACAATAACATATCTACTTTATAAATTCACATTTAATCTTATTAAAACATTTACAAGGGTTAAGTCCAGGGAAGTATTCTCTCAATATTTAAAAATGCAGATTAATTCCTTTATGTATTCTACTAAATATTCTACTAAATTACTTAATGGTTTAGAAACTATATATTATCAAACAATTGTATGTCTTGTACAATTTAAATATGACTTGTATTTAGTTTTTATTTCCTTAGTAGATAGCTTATAGCATCTAATTTTACTAGAGGATAATCTGATCTTAGAACTATAATAATTTAAACAATACTTGTTTTTCGTAAAGTGTTTTGATGTTATGATTTGTTTTGTTTCATTCAATTGAATTTTAAAATTATTTAAAGTCTTTCATTAATTAATTAAAATTGATAAACTATTTACATACGTCTTTAGACACGTTTGGTTTTATTCGTAGTACCTAACTTTTACTTTGAGGACCTTTTTAGTTTAAATATTTAGATAAATTTATTTTGTACACTTAATTTGTATTTGACTTAACCGTTTATTTTGGGATTATTTTATGCATTAAATTGCCTATGAAATAAAAGGATGAATGTTATGATAATTTATAAATATATATGCACTTAGGGTTTCTAATTTTTGTTTTTTGATTTGTCTGAAGGATTACGTTATTATACGTTATTATATATTTCAAGAAAGATACAAATATTATCCTTTAATTGCTTTTTATTTCATATTGATAGTTCAAGTGATTTATAAGTTATTAATATTATAGCGAAGAAAATAATAACCGAATATTTTTTTATGTTATACGAAGACGACGAATGTTTAAGAAGTTAAAAGAATAGGTATTTCTTCTTTAAATTTATATAAACGTACATTTTGATGATACAAGGTTGTATTTATATACAGTTTATAACCTCAAAACAAATATTATAACGTATTATAGCATACATTAGTTCTATAACTCATATTTAAAAAAATCAACTTCATAAGAAATTACAATGGTTGAAGTTGTAAACATAACCCCAAAGTAAGTATAATCTACACTGGGTTTGTTTAAGTATTACAGATGATGGGTGAAATCAGCTGTTATATTATATGTTACTCACGTACGTACACTCGCTTTTATAAGAGTTCATAAGAAAGTACGTTATTACAGATTCACAAGTAATTTATGAAAGAATGAAATCTCGTTTTATTTAAGATTGCATACTACTTGGCCCTAAAAATTCGTGTATAGAACCATAGTATTAAATGTTACATTTTACTGCCCTACTCTCAAAAAGAATTTGTCTTCGACGGTGTTATTGAAGTAGCTTTATATACGACATCAGCGACATTGTAACAAACATTTGTCACAAAATCACCATTTCATATTACCATAACAGAACTCAACTTCTGCCGCTAAGAGCCAAGACATATATTATATCTTACAAGGGTGGTACATCCTTGCTGGTGTTTAACTTACTATAATAGTGTTTTACAAAAAGTTTTTATTCTTTACTATTGGTTTCTTAAAATTAGTATCTTGAAACAAAGCGAAATAATCTTACTCAACTACAATTCAATTATATATAAATTTATACCTAACCTAATAAACTAGCCTGATATAAAAAACATGTTAGTAATTAATTAAAAACTATGACAGTGTTTCTCAACATTGATTATTTACACCCGTTATACTTTTTTGATAAGTAAAGACTGTACTTATTGAAATCCATTTTTAACTCGTTTTAAAGTTATCCGAGGCCTTCGGCAACTTTTTTAAAGATTTTTTTATTTTTTCAACTATTTTATATTTTTTTTACCTTCAAACATTCAAAAAAAAAGATTTGTAAGAATGATTTTTTTCCATCCCATATTTTGTGTTTTATATGGGTTTTAGTGGTTTTTTGTATCAAATTTCACGTTTTTTAAAAATTTGAATAACATTTTTGTTTGTCAAACAATTTAAATGAAATTTTTTCTCATAATATACATGTACTAATACAACTTTTAGAGTATTGAAAATTTTCTAGCTTGCATAGTAAAAAATATATGTACTTTTAAAAATTCACAATTAAAACAAATAATTTTAAATTTCATTTGTTTATTAAAATCCTATTTGATAAGGTAAAACATTTTCCATACTCTAGAATGTTGCAAAAGGTATCAAGATAATGCTGTAAAAATTTCATGTTTCTATCTCTTATAGTTTCAAAGTTATTCAAACTTTAGTGTAACAAAACACGGAAAAAAAGATTTGCAGAAAATAGCATTTAAAGTTTTTATTACATAAATCAATGAAAATCTGTCTTTTTACCTTCTAAAATTCGCCTGCTCCATAGGATTTTCCCTATGTTATATCCCTTACATTATAATTGCCTATGTTTATAAATCACACAATGTAAATAACAAACATTTATGATATAAGAAAGGGTAAAGATTAGCTAATACGCTAAAAACGACAAAAATCGAGTAAACCGATTGTTCAAAATAATAACAGCAACAAAAAACACCAAAAAATGTTGAAAACAGCTTGAAATTTTTTACACATACTTTTAATTACATGCACCTCTAAAAAATAGAATAAAAATTTTTTTCAAAATTTTTTGAAAGTAGGACTTTTTTTTAAGTCGTATCGGTTTTTATTTCTTTAGATAACTTCCGAGCTTAAAGTAAAATTTACGAAGGAAATAAAACTTAAGAAAACTACTGAAACTAAATTTGTTTACTAATTGGTATATATATATATATATATATATATATATATATATAAATCAACAATAGTTGATAAGGAGTTTAATTATTAACTAATATTTTTTTGTTTAAGAATCTTTGTTTATGTTTACTGAATGTATGTTTTGACATTTAAATTCTCACTTATACAATAGAAAACAAAACATGAACGAAATAAAAATTAAATGTTTCAGAAGATAAATGTATATCAATTTCAACATGTTAGCCCACGGATTGGAATTTTTATCAATAAATTTAATAGGTACAATACCTGCTTTTTTTGTCTTATAAAATCCAAATCACTATGTGATTACCGCGGTTTTGGGTAACCTATGTACCCATCTTCAGATCACAGAAATAAATAATTCCCTTCATGAGGTAGTTAAAACATTAAAGTTAATGCACAAAACAAAAATCACAAGACACGTCACGAAACACATTAAAACACTTTCTCAAAAAACACATTAAAAACATCGATTAGGCCTAATCACGCTAACCGGTCACGGTAAAACTTTTAATACGACTTGAGTAAATAGTACGTACTCACTTGGAATTTTAACAGTAATTATTAGTAAAATTGTTCAGATTTGTTTTCAGTTGTGATTAAATGATTGCAAGACAATACTTTTTATGGTCTTGATAAGTAAAACAAAAATAATAATCATATTTAAATAGTGTAATTAATTGTTTAATAGATTTATTACATGCTCCAATATTATCCATTTTAAATGTAAACTTTAAATAATTATTATAAACTATATTTGTATACTTTATCTGTTTTGTAATAGATGATATAAAATAATACACTTACATTCTATTTTATTAAATTATTATTTTATATTAAATGTTTATTCATTTTTATGTATATTGTGTAGATATAATTAAAATCAAATTTAGATATAAATGCTGCTCTACTTTTTTTATGACTAAAAAAAATTTTTACATAATTTTCTTTAAAAAGTAAAAAATAACTAATTTGTAAAAAAATAATTTGGAGGTAGAATATAGAATACATTATTTAGTAATCTGATAATAATATACTACCAGTTTGCTTTCACCTATGAAAAGAAAATATAAGGTTGTTTAGTGACCAATACTACTACTTAAAATAAAACTCTATGTGCATGTTTAAACAATAGCATGAGGTGCTTATTTACGAAAATTTTTAAGAGTGTGCCCATGCTTTTTTAACTATCCTCTAACTTGTTGGAAGTTGTTGTCGCAAACATGGACGGCAGTCCTAAGCATTGTACCATGCTCAAATAAATCATAATATATTTAGAAAACAACTTTAAACCTGATTTACGTTTTTATTATTTACGTGTTTTATCAGAGAAAAAGAGAGAATAATTAGGAACATTCAATAACATTTGAAAAGCCCAGAAAAAGTACTTATTTTAAAAATGTTATACATTTTTAACCAGTCTGTAATTTGTTTAAACATTTTTTATTCCACACACTTTAAGTAGTTGTGTAGATGTCTTTAAACTACGGGTCATCCGAATGCGGGTGTCTAATAGAAGCTTAGAAATAAAATCAGTCTATGCTATCCTGTGTAATACATTTGAAGCAAGTGAACAGTTTTTACGGCGAAATTTTACCAGTTCAAGTTATATATGTGGATTATTATTATAAAAATGTGTATACAATAAGACAACATATTAATTATAATGCACTTCCTCATAACTTAATATTCCATAACATTATTCAAGTATAATCATTATATTCTCTAAGTGGAGTCAAACATGTCTAGTGAGCACTAATCCATCATTTATTTTAAGAATGTCTGGAATGCACTACTCCACTCATAGCTCAAGAGGACTTGGAGAACGCTGACTTTGTACAATATAAACTAAGCTAACTCTAAGTAGCCCTGTGTGCTGAAGTCAAGTGTGTATGCTTTTGTATTGTGTTACACGAAAAGGAAATACCACATAAATTATAAAATCGATTTCGGAAAAATAATTAATTGCTCTTCAATTGGATGAAACATTTTTAGCACAAACAACTGATTTTCAATTTTAAACTAACTTTTAAAGTTTAATTCGCAATATAAAATAGTAAATGCAGATATTGTTATTGTTAATATAATATAATTATATATATATATATATAGATTTCTCACGTAATCATTTGTTGGTTTTGCTGTTATTTTTAACCAGGGTAGGTTGATCATTTTCGATCAACATTTATTGTGGCTCTTTCGTGTTCAAGCATCGGATCAACATTTCAAAACCAACAAATAAGGGACCCAATTACAAAAAACTTATACAATTTCTTATACACCCAACTTAGCGTCGTAACTGAGACCACCAATAGTTGATCTGTTTTATACAAGTTATATACAAAGTACCGTTATTCAGAAAGTTTTGTAAGTTTTAAACCGGCCAGTCTCACTCGCTCGCTTTCCTAACTGCACCCTGCCATCGGCCCGGCCGGCCTTGCCTACTTACCCTTCTACCTGCTACGTATTCATAGTTGAGGGAGGGTTGTTTATTGTTTACTGCATGGTATATTAAATGGATTATTGGTTTAATATTTTACTTCTACACAATAGACGATATGCAAATTATAGTAAGTTCTTCATTTCTTTACCGATTTTCGTAAAACTCATTTTCCTATTGTTTTTTGGGATGCTGAGCAAGAATCTGGCACTAATTTTTACCTAATGTTAAAAATAAAAATAATTACTTGATTAATACGAATTATATATATTTTTTGTAAAGAATAAATCCATTTACACAGTTTTCACGATATCTTCCGAACATCGGAACTTATAAAAATTTAATCGGACATGAGTCAGACTTGTTGTTTTAATAACTTAATACTTTAGTCATTTTATTTTTTTTCAATTTAATTTTAGTGTTTGAAGTCGGAAAACATATCTGTAAAAGCAATTGACTACATTTGATTAAGCTGTAAAAACTATTCTTATAATGTTTTGGATAATACAGATGTATTTAGGTATTTTTTTAAACTAAATTGACAATTTCTAAAACTTTAGGGAAATGTCTCATCTCTAAAACTGTAAAAACAGAACGAAACATAAACATATGCTAAACACGTACATTTTACATAATTCGTAATATTATTTAAGATAATATGCTGAATTTATGCAATCAAATATAGCGGATGATGTTTCAGGAAATAAATACGCAAATGTTAAGAATGTCTTCAAATAGAAACGTGAAATCACAGTAGAAAAAGGTAATACATTTTGAAACATAACAGTACTAGCCATTATAATTGTAGACCTAATATTTGTTCATTTTACTGCCTAAAAGTTAAAGAGTTTTCTCCTATTTTATGTTTTAACCCTGACCTTGAAAAGTTAATTACTTTATTGCAGTCACATTTAATGAGACTGCTTTACATTCAAAATAGTACATATTTTGAAGAAGAAAATAACAGTAACACTGTAGTATTATTAAAAATAATAAATCGTACAAAGTGTGTGTTAGTAAATAATATTCTCAATACCTTAAAAATACAACTTATCTCTTTCTATCTGTTTTTTTTATAAATTTAGAACTAATTATTATATTTTCTTACAGATTTTTCTAACTTGTAGAGTTATGACATTTAGGAAAGGTTTAGCCTAATTTTGATCAAATCAGTTCAATACTTCCCAAATTTTAACAATGTATCATTGGAACATATCAACATGGGTCAGAAATAAATATTCTAATTTCAGTATGCTATTAACGTTTTTACGTAATTTATTTTTAAAAATCTGTAGAACCTTAATTTGTGTTAGTAGATTTTTTTATTTTTTATATAGGCATATTATATTTAGATCTGAAGTATTTTTAGGACTTGCTCTTTAGTTCTCAAGTTATTACCACTGTTGTTTTCCAGTATGTTACACATTTAATCTAAAAACAGAATCATTGACGTTGGAGTTCGGCATTACGAGGTGGTATCAAAACGTGAATGTGAGCAACTGTAAAGACTGGTCATGCTGAAAGAGCTTAGTATTTTCAAGCTGTAGCCTCGGGTTCGTTCAAGTACAAATTCGATTTTGTATACTCATATCTAATACAAATTAAACATACTTTTGTAAAGCATTTATCTTTTTTGCGTTTATGAACATTAATAGTTAGAAACTATACTAGGAGTTTGATTTGAGCAAAGTAGAAAACAAATAATCAGATATAAAATACGTAGCCTACCTAAACTTACAATAAAATACTTTTACTTTTTTAAGATGTCAACAAATCATTATACTTTAGAATAACCTCCATTTAAAACACTTTTTTTGGTAAATTAATAAATTCAAATAAGATCCAACGTCTAAAAATGTTTTAAAACTATTTCATAAATGTTTCAAATTGGGATAAATTGTTATTTGTGGTACCTATTTATAATTATATTTCAATACAAAAAAAAAGCTTTCAAGTTTTGTAAGATTCCTTAAGGATAATTAGTATAGACGAACTAAGTCTATAAAGTTTATCACTTTAATATTATTTTATTATTATTAGAGCTGTTGTATTTTCGAATTTCAATCAATTAATTTATCCTGTAAAATTGTCTACCAGTAAAATTGTTGTCCTGTAAAATTTAACAACAATCCAGTTAGGCTAACACAAGCAAATAAGGTACATTTTACTTTAAACATTTGTTTTTATGCAAATATGTTTAAAAAAGCGGCAGTTGAAAATGTTCAATGTTAAATCTAGAAAACTATACATTTTACATTTTATAAATCCATCTTTTGTAATTGAGTGATGAAAAAAAAAACTTAATATTCTTTATAAAATTGCGGATCCGGCTTGCGATTCACTTTTAACTAAACATTTTTATTGTGCAAAAAAAAAACTTGGTACTTAAAAAAATTTCAATGACGTGAAAAATAAAAGGGATTTTAAAAAAAATGTGAAACGTAAAACGGATGCGTATTGTGACTGTGGTTAAAACGAGACTTTGCAAAAAATGTATTATGAAAAATTAACAAAATAAATGGTTTTAAATTTAACTTTGCTCTTTCGGGATAAAACCCCAAGATGTCCGCCACTAAAGCAGGCTCTTTTAAGTTGTAATATTTTAAGTGCTTGCTGTATCGTTTAAAATGTGTAACCAGTGTCTCAAATACATCAAAAAGGTTTTATAATTTGTATTTTTTTTTTTTTTTTTTTGTATATTCAGGTATATTGTTTAAAAGTTTTGGGCTGACCGACGAATTAAAAAAAAATTCGTCAAAAAATCTTGTCATTAGTACAGGATGTGGCGCACAACTCCTAAGTTTCATTCTATCTGGGTTATGTACTAATGTTGTATTTCCACTCCGTATGTAAAACACCTATAGGACCTTGTATATATAATAGATATTGCAAGTTTTTTTTTATATCCAGAAGATCCCAGTTACACATTTACTATATTTAAGCCATCATAAATAGAGGAACTAAAGTTTAAGAGTGCATCTTCAGTACCAAAACATACTCTAAACCCAAACTGATTATTGCTAAAACATTTCTTTTTTAAGTAAATAATTATTATGAACTTTAGCTCTTTGTCAAAAACCTTTTAGAACAAAGATATCAGAGAAATAGGTTTGCAACTATTCCCTGTCACTCTTTTTGAAAATTGGTACAACTAGGGCCTCTTTAAGTCTATCAGGAAACATGCCAGTCACAAAAGTTAGGTTTATTAAAAACTATACGACATCCGTTATTTGAATGTTGATAGCCTTGAGCAAAGATGCACTTACACCATCAAATTCTGGAGATTTGTCTAACTTTAGCCCACGGATCTTTTTCTCAATTTCGCCCGGTGTTACTTTTGTTAAAAATATAAAAAAATTCTTTTCGTGGTCCTTAAAATGACTATTGTACATTGAAAATGAAGAACAATTTGTTACAAATGGTGTCCTGATAACATTTACAGAATTACAAAAATAAGAATAAAACTCATTTAGCAGTAGTATCAGTTCCATTTTCCTTTATAAAATGTATACATTTTCAAGACTCACGACTTTAACCCTTGACCTCATTTAGAATCTTACATTGCAACCTTGAATTTCCTTTACAATGTTTAAACATACAGTATTATTATAGTACTAATATGATTTAACCTCCTTTATGTCAACCTGTTACATATTACCTGCCTCAACTTTTACATTTTCTAAACCTTTCCTTTATTTTTGGTCATTGGGATGTTTCTTTAATCGTCTACGTAGCTGGTTGCTTTTATTAATTTAAAAACATAAGTAGTTTGTAATCCAGGGTTTTATAAAAAAAAATTTATAGACGGTCAGGAATTTGTAACATACGCATAAATCTATATTGTTTTCCAATATTTCAAAAAATGTTTCAAAAGCAGAATTTACATTCGTGCAATTGTATACATTTGAAAAATCAGTCAAAGCACTGCGTTTGTTTAGTTTATAGTCAATAGCTTGAACAGGCCTAACTTGAGGTTGCAATGTATAAACTTGTGATAACAAAATAATAGGACTAAAATTATTGCGCATTGATCTGTAATGTCATATCTAGAATCTCGGATTTAATATTTACTTTAAACATATCGTTTATTCTAACTCGCGTATGATCAATACACGTTGCTAAATTATTTACTACGTTTGTCGGTTCTTTTAATAATATTTCAAAGGCGTAATTTGGTAAAAGTGTGGTGTAATTATTTCTTTGTTTATTGTTGTTTAATAAATCTAGATGAACATATCCTATTAAAATTTGGTCGCATTTGCTATATAGCTGAATAAAAAAATGCAATTCTTCCATAAATATATAAGAACCGCCACTAGGCTATACAATCTGTAAAGTGAAAAATAATTTTTTTTCTTCTGCTACATTAAAACCGCAGCTGCAGTAACAAAATTTACGCAATATGTTTTATAGTGTATACCAAAATACACGTAATTTAACGTGTGTAAATTTTAACCTATACCAAAATACTTCCATCTCTATAGTCGTGATTTCTATTTGAATCTGAAACAAAATTTTGCAATCGATAAGGACTAACCTCATGCTGTTCGATCAATGTCTTAGATAAAACAATACGATGAAGCAGGTTGGCAACCAGGTTACAAAATTATAAAAATGTTTCCTAACTTTGTAACATGGTTTCATCCACATACGAAATAAGGTAGATAAAATGTAATTCAAGCTTACATAATAATGTGATAATAAAAGCAATTTTAAAGTATGTGAACTATTTCAAAAAATTAGAATTTCTGCATGGACAGTTTAATTAAAATAACTAAATGTGCCGAAATAAATTTCTGGTTTTCTTTTCGGTCTTAAATATTTTTTTTATATCTTTGAAATTAAAAGATTTGTTACATTACAGATATCCTGCAACTGACACATGCTCAATTTACATAAGATGAAACTTGAATTAACTAACACGTAAAATTGCTTCTAGGAGTCTCTAGAATTGAACAAACACAAAATTATTTTAGCACAGAATAGCACGAAAATTGTCGTCAAATCACATTGTAACAAATGTACTTTATTGATTTACTAAAAAACTAAAAATACTA
>JAGFPH010002801.1:0-14037 GCA_018207615.1 Philaenus spumarius
CTACGACTTTTTAACTCTCAAAATCGGGTTTCTCGTACCCAAAAACATATAAAACGATAAACTACACTGTATTTTTAAAATGTTAATCTAAAAATGTGAACCTGTTGTGCTACGACTTTTTAACTGTCATAATCGGTTTTCCCGTACCCAAAAACATATAAAACGATACCCCACACTGTATTTTCAAAATGTTAATCCAAAAATGTGAACCCGTCACGATACGACTTTTTAACTCTCAAAATCGGTTTTCCCGTACCTAAGAACATATAAAACGTTACCCCACACTATATTTTAAAAATGTTGACCCGATATTTTCAAATTTCAATATTTTTAATTTTAATGCGAGCCGAAGTAATTTTTATCCCAGCATTTAAGAAGATTTGTTTACAATGTATTAATCACATACTTATACAAAGAACAAACACACTTAACAAATATTAATAAGTAATTAATTGAATGTACATGCATATACAGTAATCTCTAATCTGTGGCAAGGCTAATGTGTTGTGTTAGCGGAATATAGTAGGCCTACTGCTTATTTGCAGCTTCTGACAAAATATAATTGGTGAGATCGTTTATACACCGAGTGTAAACCTTACAATTAGAGGTTATGTTGCGCGCGCACATCTAGACTTTCATTTATAAACATTCTGCATCTCAGAACAGTAAGGAAAATATTCATCGTATTTTCAATTATGAGTTACTGCATCCGTGGAAGCAGTAACTATAACTAGAAGCAATAACTCGACTCGGAGGCACTTACATTCAATTAACATATCAAATGAAGCAGAAACTAATAAATGCTATATGTATATATATATATATATATATATATATATATATATATATATATATATTTAAATTTAATATATTAAATAAATTTCTATATTTTTTTAAACAGGAACAAGTTCTCCCAACTGAAAAACTGATTTTGATGTAGAAAGGGTTTTACTCTTTTGGGATCAAACTTTTGAAAATACCGTGTAGTGTGTTATTTACATGTTTTTTGTACGAAAACAACCGATTTTGATAGATAAAGGGTCGTAGGTTTTCGGGGTCAGTATTTTGGGATAACAATTTTGAAAAACAATTTTGAAAATACCGTTAGTGGTTTCGTTTTGTATGTTTTTGGGTACGGGAAACCAAATGTTGACAACGAAAGAGTTTTTTCTCTTTGGGGGTAAACATTTAGAAAATATTTGTGGGATATCGCTATGGCATTTAATACATAATAAACCAAAGAAGTCTCACTTTCTGTGTGTACACACTTACTGGTACAAGCACCTGTTTTTCTTTAATTATCGTATTATGGATTGAGGTTGGTAAATTTACAAATACTTGTGTATTATACGGACCACACCTAAGTGTCCCTATCTACTACTTAGCGAAACCACTGCCAAGGAACGAAACATACTGTGACTATTGTTTAACAATTATTTTTGCATTTCTTTTGCCATTTGACCCTAGGCTAACCTATGGCAACAGAAATGCAAAAATAATAATTTTATAAAATACCTAAAAGGTTCTAACCTAACTTATTTAGTAACAGTATGTTTACCTGTATTCAACATTTAACAGTAGGATGTAAAGACCAAAATTGTTGCTAAGTTGGACATATTCGCAACTCAACAGAAATGCAAAAATAATAACTAAAAAAATACTTAAAAGGTTCTTACCTAACCTATTTATTCACAGTATGTTTACCTGTATTCAACATTAGAGTCAATCTCAACAGGGTTTTCTTTCCACGCTAATTTTTCCAAGCCCGTTCCCTTGGCAGTGGTTTCGCTAGATAGTACATAGGGACATTTAGGTGTGGTCCGTATAATACACAAGTACAAATTTACAGTTATATTTCAATAAAAACAATCTTCTACTTATGAAAACAAATTAGAAAAATTCTATATTTACTAAAAATAAAACACAAAGAATATATATCGTTTAAAAATACGATAAATGTCGTCTAAAACAGACAGCAAATAAAAATAACGCTGTACAGTTTGGTCTGTAGATTCAGGATAAAATCACTAGTGTTTGGTATTCACATGTTATTTAATTAACAATCATTGCCATCTGCCATAGTTCTGTTTATCTATTAGAGAGCATTGTTGTCCAACAATTTGTTGGTGTTCGCAATTCAGACTAGACCAGCGTTGCCACGCTTCCACCGATCACTGTATTTTGCCAGATAGGCCAGCTACATATTCATAAATGAAATATTTATGAAATGAAATGAATTTACGGTTATCTTCAGAATGAAACACTTTTACATTACGAAATAGTTACTGCCCTTCATTAATAAATATTGTAGTTCTAATTAAATTTTAAAACTATTGTCCAATATACTGGATTTGTTTTAACACAATGTATGTACTGTGTACCTAATCTGTATGCTGCGGCTAGACAGAATGTTTTTTCCAATAAGGGCCTTTTCTGAATGAAGAGATAGATAAATGTCTCCTGTTAGAATTGCTATAAACTTAGTCTATTGCGCGTTATAAAATGCGATATTATAATATGTGTTTGACTTTATAACAAAGAAACTTGTAATATAAGAAACTTAACAAAGGTTTTCTGGAGCAGTGTTTAAACATTCTTTAATATGATATAACTGACAAATTGTAATAGTTGTAGTATTTGCTTTAGACCCTAACCATTAAAAAAACAATTCATAATCAAAACTAATAAAAAATCTTAATTCATATTCTTTTTGAAAAACCAAAGATACTTATCAAGTTTTTATTGAATCTTTTTGTATTAATATAATTCAAATTGTGATTAATATTTTTATAATAAAGGAGTTTTTTTATAAAATTTATTTTTATTTATATTAACATTTAAATATATTTTATAGCAGAGTTTGGAATGGAGGAGAGTAACTCTTTGTCACCCCCAAAGGAAAGATCTTCGTGTTGCCAGGTAGTGGCACAGAACAAGCGATTCTCGAGAGTTCCTCGCTTTGCCAGTCCCATATCTGACAACAACGCAAAAATTCTCACCCGGCTTATTTCGTGCTCCCGACTGTAGTCAGTATTTTTTCCATGACGCTTTCAGTAGTTTTCGGAGTACCTACATATTTATTTCTATAGACGTGCCGAAGGCTTATCTATATTAGCCTATATTTTTTAAAATATATATGAGTAGTTTGTTTGTATAACGTTCCAAATTTATAATTATATAAAACCTAAAACTTTAATTTTTATATTTATTTTGTATGCTTACGTAGCATAATATCATTAATTGTATATCCTAGCCTATTAATCTTACTATATGAAATTACATACAAAACAATTCCCACATGTTATAAATTATTTTCATACAGATAGCTTTTACAAATAAATAATAAAAACCAATATGTCTTATACTCCATTTCTATGACAGATACATAATTTACTGAAATAAACGCATCTGTAGAAAGTAGTTTTTCAATAACAATATAGTTAATAACATAATTCTACTTTTATCTGTTTGTGATAATGAGGAGGCTTTGTAGACATCCTTGCCTTATCCCCCTCAACAATCATAAACGTACAAAATTAATGTTTCTCTCAGTGCATGCTTAAACCCCTAAATATATAAAATATAAAGGTTACCCCACTCCCTTTATTCTGAAAATAATACATGCTGCTATCTTTAGTGCAAGTGTAAAGTCAGTTTGACATATTCAATTAGTCAATAGACACTGCAGTCTAGGTATAACAGACAACTGTAACTGCAATACAAAAACAATGACACATGGGTCGTATTTAGTATCCACAGTCGGGGAATAACTACTTACGCATTACTCAAAGTCATGTTGAACAGCATTATAAAATAGCACGCTTTGTTACTATGAACTTATTGTAAAATGTTTAAAGCAATTGTCAATGAAAAGTTAGCTATTTCAAAATAGACTCAATACAAGAAAACGAAGATGAAATTAAAATAAATTAAAATATTTTCAAAAATTTTTGTGGAAATATTGTTAACTGTTAGTAACATAATTAAATTTGACATTGTGCTTGGACAAAAATGTTTCTGTATGAGAATAAGAGCGTGTTGCCCACACATGGACGTTGTGCCATTGTTTACAATATTTCTACTTGCAATTCTTTCAATGTAAACGGTATAACAATAAAACATTTTTTTTAGTAGTTAAACGGACTCTTTTGCAATAATGTTTAGTATATGAATGTTTACACCAAAGTTTGTTAAGTTAGGACTTACTTCTATAAATTATTGTATTCTTTAAGTTAGAGAAGTATTCTTTATGTACGTCTTAAAGGTGTACTTTAAAAACTAAAATATATCTTTAAATGTTATTAACCTATCCTTTTAATGTATTTCCAACGTTAATAACAGTTTAGATGTAACATACAACTGTGGCTATAGGGTGTATCCCCGAGAGAAGCTGGGACACCGGGCAGTGTCCCGTACACCGGTATCTCGTCTGTTGTTAGCCTTACAGTTCGTCAGTTATATACACATATCATATTAAATAATGTTTAAACAGGGCTCCAGAAAACTATTGTTAAGTTTCTTTGTTATAATGTCAAACGCATACTATTATATCGCATTTTATAACGCGCAATAGACATAAAGTTTATAGAAATTCTAACAGAAAATATTTTTATTTATCTCTTCAATCAGAGAAGGCCTTTATTGGAAAATACATTCTGTAGCTCAATAATAACATTGTATAGTTTAAATTACAATGGAAGATATAAAGGCATTTGGTATTTTAACACGTTTGCTTTATGTTTGATTTCAAACTTTGATATGACTATAAAGCCTTGTCTAAAGCTATAAGACCTTATGAGCTGTATATTTTATACACATGACTGCTAGCCTCCTGAACTTTAATAATATTAAACTAGGTTACATATATTAATTCTGAATCCTTTTTTTCGGCCACGACCGGTTTCGGAAGACTACACTATACTTCCATTGTCAAGTCACAAGAAACACAAAACACAAATAACAAAAAGCGCATCTAAGATTGAATAAAACAATAAATGTCCAACATTAATAAATAAATAACATTTAAATTCCATGATACATGTTAGTTACTAACCTCTATGGCGTGCACGTCAGATGCGTAAATGAACTTTTAGTAAGTTTTAACGATCTCAACTCGGAGCTAAATATATGTTTTTATTAATGTTTTTTGTGTTGTTAAGTGTTTACCTGAAAATGGGTGAATGCCCGAAACCGCGGTAGTAAAATAAGAAGTGAGAAGAAGGAAGGATTAGTTGACGTACGAAATTAGGGTTATATTGATTATTATATTATAATAAATGACACATGACACATTTTGAGCATGCTGGCCGGCTGGTTGTATGGAACCAACCTCCTCGTGATTGCTACCTCTATCTCACCCCCACTTGTTTGTTGCTTACCTTACTACCCGGGATCTTTGTACTTATACGATTAATAGCGTTGAACAACACGTTAGAATTATACTTAAGCTTATCATTAAGGATGTTGTCAGTTTCGTAACAAATCACTACAATCTGTTTTAAATTTTAGAAAGCATGGTAATTTTTGTGTTTAATTGAATTATTAAAAAAGTATACTTTACAACAATAAAAACATAAATTTTAAATTTAACCGTATTGATCAATTAAAAGATAATATTTTTATCTTTCTTTAAATATATATAATAATATATATAAACACAAAATCTTAACAAATATTCCTACAGTTATATAGTCCTTATAATTGTACACATTTACCGAGTTAAAAATAAAGTGTGTTGTTTTTTTTTTTTTGTATAGATGATCACCTTCTGATGCGTATGTAATTAATCCGCCTGTGATTTTTCACGGGGATTTACTATTTTTTCATATAAAAATGAATATTAAGCTAAATTCGTTTTTGTTTGTAAATATATATATATTTAATTCACGATTAATGAAGCATTTTACGGGCAATTTGGGTGAACGGGATCTAAAAATGATCTTTTATTAAATTCAGGTTGTGTCTTATTAATTAAAAGTTATTTAAATTACTTTTATGAAATAATTTTAGATAGAAGGTTTTTGGTTGTATTAACCATAAGACGCCATGTTAACCTATGTTAAATTAAATTAATAGCGTTGAACAACACGTTAGAATTATACTTAAACTTATCATTCAGGGTGTTGTCAGTTTCGTATTAAAATGCGTTGTATATGTGCATTTCCTCCAAACTTGACATAAAAGGAGACTTTCGGCATTTGTGCAAAATATCCATATTAGTATTAATATCTACAACGTTGTGAAAATTTTGTAGATTTTTGTGTTAACTGCGACTTTCTAGGGATGTGTTCGCGAAAACTAGTTTTAAATGACCGACCCATTTGTCCGATGTAAAATTTAGGGCAGTCCGAACACATGATTTTATAAATTCCTGTTTGTTGGAAATCATACTTCTCGTGTGTTATTTGTTTATTAATGTTGGACATGTATTGTTTTATATTATGTTAGGTGTGCTTTTTGTTATTTGTGATTCGTGTTTCTTGTGACTTGACAATGGAAGTTAGTGTAGTTTTCCGAAACCGGTCGTCGCTGAAAAAAGGGTTCCTTGACGGTACCTAAGGTATGTAACCTAGTTTAATACTGCTGTATATTGTTGCAACGTGCCCTATAGCCTCAGGGGACGTTTAATAATGGGTGTGGCTTTACATCGGGACTGCTACAATAATGTAGTAGAATTTATTAATTCTGAATGTCGCAAGGTTTGGTTATGTTTAATTTAAACGAAAAAATACAGTTTTTTAGTTGGTTTAATTTAAAAAATGTAAAAGCTAGTACATATGGATTATTGAACAGTATAAGAAACTTTATTCAGAAAAGAATGCAGGCCAGTTTACTTTCTGCAGTATGTTGTTACATATCTAGACAGTACAAAAAAAAAAAAAATCTATAATATTATGTAAGTTGCAGTGGATTAGTTGTGTAAGTTTAATGAATTTTTAATAGTCAACCTATAATATAACTGCATATACGCAATTTATTCGGTTTTTGAAAGATGTTTAATTTGTAGTAACCCGTAACTTAGTTATGACAATATATTTATTTAATATACAAATGGAAAATAAATTACTACAATCTGTTTAAAATTTTTGAAAGACATGGTAATTTTTGTGTTTTATTAAATTATTAAAAAATGTATACTTTACAACAATAAAACATAAATATTAAATTTATCAATTCACTATTTGAACAATCAATTAAAATTCAAGTTAAAATTTAAAGTTTGAATTAACAAAACATGTAATTAATTAACATTAAATACCAATGGAAATGTTAGACAGTTTTTGACTAGATGTATCTCATTATTTTACTGATGTAACAAATTATGTTATTAAATTTTCGAACCTGCCTACTTAAATTTGTTTTGACAAAAAGTTTGAAATAGTTCCCGTCACAGAAAAGTTATTCTAGTAAAATGAATTAAAACATATATAGAACATTGTTGGACAAAATACAATTTTTTAACTCATACATCAATGGTTTATGCAATATCTCTAATAAATATGTATATTATACCCAAAAAGTAATTATCAACTCCTACAAAAGCGAGTGTGCGTACGAGCGTACGTGGAGTAACATTTAAAGAATAAATTCAATATAACAGCTGATTTCACCCATCATCTGTAATACGAAAACAAAACCTAGCGTAGATTATACTTTGGGGTTATGTTTACAACTTAAATCAATAATATATCCTATAATATTAAAAACTTCTAAATCAATTGATCAATCAATATGAAATAAAAAGCAATTAAAAGATAATATTTATTATCTTTTTTTAAACATATATAATAATGTACATAAACACAAAATCTTAACAAATATTCCTTATAATTGTTCAGATTTACCGAGTTAAAAATAAAGTGTGTGTGTTTTTATTTTATAAATGATGTATTTCTGATGTGTATGTAATTAATCAGCCTGTGATATTTTACGGAGATTTAATAGTTTGCAATATAAAAATGAATATTTAGCCAAATTTGTTTTCGTTTGTAAATATATATATTTTTTATTCATTTTAAATGAAGTATTTTACGTGCAATTTGGGTGAACGGGATCTAAAAATGGTATTTTATTAAGTTCAGGTTGTGTCTTATTAAAAGTTATTTAAATTACTTTAGATTAAAAGGTTTTCGGTTAAATTTAGAACGTTTATTTGACAATAAAAGCTTGTCAGCTGCTATAAACCTTATACATAACTGGTTATAGAGGTATAACTAAATGATATAGTCACAACAACGTACTCAATCGCCATATTTGTCATCAAATAGATAAAGTTCTCCCTTAAAATGTAAGTTGTGTAACGGTATATGTATAATATAAGTTATTTTTAATCGGGCCTTCTGATTAATAACAAAACTTAATTATTATTAGCATTCTTAACACGTTGTTATATGCAATTGTACTACCTCAGCTTTCATTATTAAAAGACATAATTTGTTTGAATGAGGATTAATATTATTATTAAGCTAGGAAAATTTAAAAAATGTTGTTTGACGCTTTTTGTAAGCTATATGTATTAACGGAGAAGTGAGTTATTTGTGTTTCCAACAAACATTTTCACGTTTTATGTTCAGTATACTTTTGTACTTTAAAATAATGTACTCAACTGTTTGGGAGGATTGTCAACGTCTGCTCACTGATATTTTAAACATAAATTATTATTAAAAATAATTCTGCGTTAATTATGAAACTATTTATCATCTTATAATTATTCTTATTTAATTGTGTTAGTTTTCCTGAGTTATTTTTTCCAAAGATATACATGGAAATTAAATTTATTTAATTGTATTTTCGTAAAATTGTAAATTGTAAATGTAAAAACTTTTCAAATTAGAAATAACACCAATGGAAAGTTACATGAGGAGAGTAATTTGAAATGATTTTCTTCCTTGAATGTATACAATATATTAACTTAGAAATCATTTAAAAACGTTTCAGATGGTTTGGAGAACTTGCAATAAATTTAGCTCCAAAAGTTTACAAAATCGAGCTTATTTGGATATAGCTACTAATAGTTAGTGATTTAGTACGCTGGTTAATATATTACAGTAGTTGAATGCACAATTTAGAATGTACATTATGTACGTGGTCGCAAAACTGGACCAGACTAATAATTTATCTTTTGAGGTTTACTAAAGAACCATAATTAAATTTGCTATGTTTCAGTCTTTTTGTTTAATGTGACAAAATGAATAACGTTGTGAGTATACGCAATCTTGATATAACTAATAATGCTGATGTAATAATAAAAACAAATAGTTTAAAACTTAATTTTATTTACTTGGCAGACTACTTTAATATTTCTGCTATTGATTTTGGAATGTTGCCAGTTATGATACAAATATACCGTTGATCGTATGGAAGGGTTGGTTGACATTAAGGTAAGCAAAGTAATAGTATATTGCAGTTATAAACACATTTTGTAATAGAACATTGTAGGCAATTAGGAGATATACGATAAACGTTAGTAATGCATTAATAGTTACAGGCGAAAATTATACACTGTGAAAAATTGTAGAAATTTTTAAAGAAAGATGAACATCAAACATTTTACAGAAAACGTTTTGATATAATTTTCTATCGTTTCAAAATGGCGAGGATAAAAACGTAAAAGATGTAAGTAATATTGTTTACCTGCATCAAGAAAGAACGTATATTCAAAAGACCGAACATTAATGAGGAATAACTAAATAATATGCTAAGAGAATATTTTCTAAACCTGTTTTACTTTCAGTACTTTTAATGCTTTTAATATAGCCTACTAAAACAAAGCTAATTAGTGAAAAATTATCAGAATACAAAATTTTTATTGAGTTCTAACATTATGAATTAGGAAAATTCAACCAAATGGGAAGTGGCAAACCCAACCGTAGAAAATTTGAAATAATGATGGCTGTAAGTATAAAATAGTTATTTCTGTCTTATATGGCGGAAAGTTTCACTTTGTTGCCACGAAAGAACTGCTATTTCGTGCAGCGAGGTCAATGATTTTCTTCATATATTTACAAACACAATTGAGTTTATGCCAAATTTACTCGGACGATTATTTATGCATTTTTGTTTCAACTGTTGTTCTTATAACATATGACTTATAGGGCTCAAAAGAATTTATTTAAGAAGCATTCGTATATTGTTCTGCTCTTCAGGTAAACACGTGAGTGAGAAAGTAAACTCAATTATTTTCATAGGTTCAGTGTCCACCAACGAGCGATAAGTTGTTCTTTCTACCGTATTATTGAGGCGTAAAATACTTCTTAAAGTAATGGATGGAGGAAAAACTACTTGACTCAACACGTTTCTGTTACTGTTCCGACTGACATGAAAACGCCTACGTAATAATAAAAAGGGAAGCGTACAGCAAGACAGTTAGAATTGTATTAATAAAAACAATACTAAATAAAGAAATAAAGATCCCTATTGAAAACCTAAAGACCATCAATAGTTTGTTAAGCAGATCTCCGCAATAACAAGTAGAAATTTTAAATGCAAATATTCAACCCTAAACAAGGGGATTGGTCAAAAGTCCATACAAAGGATTTCCCATCAGTCCATTAGTAAAATTTAAGAATACATCGATATACAAAATAGCACAACTCATTTTAAGAATATTACGTAAAAAGGTAACTCTCTAGTAAACAATAGAAGCATGTCTGACATGTTAAACTTAATAGACAAAATAGAAAACTCAAACAATCGTTCATGAAACGTATATCCTTTGACGTAACTAATTTGGACACTATGATCAACGTACAGTAGAGAATTTCTAGCATGAGCATTGACCTCGAGATGCGCAGTAGACTCGGAGTTAATTCGAGTGGTGGGGGGTCAGTCTATTGCCGAGCTCTGAACGTAACACTTCGGTCTGGAAGTAATAAAACACAAAGCTGTCGCGACAACAGTGATAGCGAGGTGTCCCTTCCCCTCCAGCGGACGGCGTCCCCACTTACCTAAATTCTTCCCTCCCGCCAGCGCATCGTAGAGGTCTTGCTAAATCTGACGAACTATAATAATACAAAACAACTTAAAGGAAAGCACTACATTCAACGCTCATAAAATCATTAAAATTATAAATTTCTTCAAGGAAATCATAAGTAAAAAATACTTTCAACATAAAGTATATGAATTGTAACATTCAAAAGATGGTTCTTAAGTTATGGAATAATGTAATGATATAATTATATATTTAAAAATGGTATTTATTATTTGTATTGTTATGTTTTTTCCTTATGGACTGGTAATTATATAAACGTAAATACCTTTGTTTGTGTTCTGCTCACGGTCCAGTCACTTATTATTTAGTGGGTTACAATCTTTTAGCTTATTCATTAAGGAATTGTTAAACAGATTTTATTTTGCATTTCAGTGCTAGTCAAATTTGAATTTGTTTTTATTTAATATTTTACTTGTATTTATTCAAATGCAAATAAAATCGGTTCGACATTGCCCGAATGAAATAGGTGAAACATTCGTCACCGACTTAAAAATAAGTTATTAGACTGTGAACGGAATAAAAACAAAAATTAAAGTATTTACATTTATAATTTTCGTTGTTAACATGATTTTACTCTAATAATAAAAAGCTGACAAAAGTGAAATCGTATCAAATAGGCCTAACATGTTTTACATAGCACTGACATACTTAATTAGTTTAAATTTAAACACTTTACTAGTTAAGATCAAAATTAAAAGAAAAAATCTTCTTTTCAATTTGTCATTTAATTCATTTCAATATGATTGCAATTGACAAGAAATATTTGATAAAAAGTGGTAATATAAATTTCAAATACGTTCACAGTAATAAGCATTCTTTGTTATCTTGTATACACAGTCCATTGAATATTAAATTCAAACAAATAACGAAAGAGTATATTATAATATATGTAGAATGCGCGAAAGAATCTCACGGGTGTGCTAGTATGTTATTCATGAGTTTCCACGTGTCATAAAATGTGTGCTTTAAATAAACTTTTAAGCTCAATCAGTATTTATGGTGGACCGGGGGTTAATTTTCACTATTATGCATCATATTTCAGTCACAATTTGGTCAAAATTTGGTGACCAGGAGTAATGTCGGTATGTTTGAAATATAAAGTAATGTATTTGAGAATTAAAAAAGACACATAATTATTGTTATTATTATATATCTTCTGTTATCATTATTAATTGTTTAATTTCTGTCAAATAATTCAACAATAAGATTATGTTTTACATTTGAAATTAATTTCTAGTAAAAAAAAATTACGTTTTACTATAATTATAGCTGGAAAATAATCAAACTAGTAATGAAATTTATAAAACTAATAATGTATGCTTAGATAAACTAAATATAAATTCAGTTTATTAAGTTTAAAAAGCAGAAGGAATGACTTGAAACAGCATACACACACAGTAATAAGACAGTTATAAACTCTGTAAGAGGATTAGGATTATCTGTTTCCCTTCGTGTGGTATTATGCAAACATTAAACCCCTTGGGTGTGTTTAACTTAATACTACGTATGCATAAATGTAATCCATGTAATATGAAATTATTTTACTTTGTCAGAAAACTAAAAGAGTTGTATTTATTTCTGGTTCTATTTATGATAAAAACAAGAGATTCATGGAATTTTGAAACAAATAGTGTCTGTATATTCATGATGGCTTAAAACCAGGCAAGTATTATAGAGCCTATCAAAAATAAAAATAAAACAAATATTTTATTTTTATGTAACCATGTCTATATGTTTACGTTACCATGTCTAAACTTAAAATAGAAGTTTTCTTCCTAAAGATAGATGATGTAAACTTCTATAAAATTAGTGTGTTCCATATTTTTATTTTACTGATACAAGAGATATTAGTAGTTCATGTAACATTTGAACATCCAGTATAGATTTACTTTGCAATTTTTTGAAAACTTACCCAATCACTCCGATTAAGGAACAATGGTTCTATAATTACATCATTCAGGTTGGTAGGTTACTCTTTATTAACTTAATCTTCTTACTACCAAAAAAAATGCTGAACTTGCATGGATTATACAAGTAAAAACAATGGTCCTATAATATCGTTCATTTGGTACGTTACTCTTTATTATCTTAACCATCATCATTTTATACTAGGAAAACAAATCATAAATACCACTAGTACAATGCTAAGGAGAGTTTCGTACTAATAAAAAAATCATAAAATTATAGACTCATAAAAGTTATCAACAAATATTTAATGTACATCTGCAGGGTACAATTCCACCAGTAACGCACACATGCCTTACATATCCAGCAAGCTACAACTAATCATCACCAATACAAAATTGAAACCTATTATAAATAGGTCAGAATGTTAAACACTATTAATTTTAAAATAAACTGTTAAGATTTTAATGCAAATATAATTTTATTTTGTATCCATATAAGTTATGTAAACAATTATTGTACACTTTACTGTAATAATGATGACTGTTGTATGGTTCTTAGTTTAGTCAGCATTTGTATTGTGTGAAGAGACAAGCTTTGTTTCGCCAGAGTTAGACGAGGCTTCTCTCCGTACACATGAGTGTATATGAATATTGTACGTTATTTGTTATAATTGTTTTAAAGTTAATAAAATTAAGTGTAACGAATAGAATTGTTCTTTTTTAAAAAGCAATTCCCTCGAACCAAAAACGTAACTGGCGCAGTCGGTAGGACACCTCGAGGAAGTTAACGAATATAACATCCGTCGGTTTTAACCGTTAATCGAGGAACCAACTCGGTTGCAGAGTGAATATCTGCGAAAAATCGATCAATCGTAGAGTGAATATCTATAACGAACAACGAAAAAGAAAAAAAAATTTTGTGTATTGTGTTAAATAGTGCAGTGCAAAATAAGTGCAGTGTTACGCCGTACATAATGAGCAAAGTATTTTGGATTTCACTGTAAGTAAATCCTGTACAAATATTAAGATAATCTATAATATTAAGAACGAAAGTAATAATTTTGAAAATTATTTTATATAGTAGGCTAGTTAAATATCTAATTTGTATAATATATTCTCTTGTAGTATATTAATTGATAT
>JAGFPH010002801.1:21302-32620 GCA_018207615.1 Philaenus spumarius
CTAACGATTTCCAATTCAAAAATAATAAACTCTTTCAAACTAATCGGCAAAATGTACCAAATAAATCACAGCATTTACCAATTCGCAAACCTGCCACTAATAATCAACCATTTCAGAATTATTATAAACAAATACCCCAAAACAATCTCAATCAATTTAACCAATTTAACAGACAAAACTATGTACACAACAACACAGCACCTAAAACGAATCAAGTTTATCAACCCACACCAATGAGCATATCAACACGTCAAACCGGAAACCTAATCAGACAAAATAAATTATACCAAATTACTGGAAAGCCGGTCGTTGAAGAAACGGAAAGTGATTCAATGTACCAGATCACCGAACAAATGCCGCACATTTCGCTCTCGGAACAGACTGGAATTAGTTGTAACTTCGCGGAAGAAACCCAAGACGAACACAATGCCGCAAATAACTTTATTGAGGAAGACAATGCATGCGGATTCCCCCCAGATTATGAAAACACACAGAATCATTTTTTAGGACTTACGACAGTAAAAAGAAATTTTCCATAATGCACATAGAAAATGACACAAATGATTTACCTTTTGTTTATGATCCGAAAACTAACCTAAAAATATTGATTGACACCGGAAGCACTAGATCGTTTATTAAAAAATCGATTGGATTTAATATTTTCAAAAATACACTAGAACAAGAACCGTTCGTAGTAAGCACAGCACACGGAGTGTCAAAAGAAAAGTTTAGCTGCAAATTACCCATTTTAGGAAAGAAAATAGCAAAATTCTATTTATTTGATTTTCATAAGGATTTTGACCTATTATTTGGACTCGATAACATATAAGAGAATTGGGAATTAATTTGGATTTTGTAAACAATAAATTAATATTTTGTGATAAGAAGATATCTATACATTACTTTAACACGGAGGAACCAAACAAAAATAATAATAATAATAATACTTTTGGCGAAAATAATACCACATGCTATGTGATTAAAGCACGTACTAAACAAACGTTAAAAATAAAAATACTTAATATGCGCAATGGAGAGGGATTATTACCCTATAGGCAACAAGACGGAATAGAAATACCGCAGTGCTTAATAAAAATAGAAAATGGAGAAAGTTATTGCCCGATAATCAATAATACGACATCTGATAGACGTTTAGTGATCAAACCGATGGAGGTGCAACCGCTAAGCCATTTCAAAATCTATCAAATAAACAATGATCAAGTAAACGCTACAAATTTTAATTTGTTAAACCACAAGCATAATAAATTAGATCTGAGCCAAATTAGAACGGATCACATGAACGCTGAAGAGAAACGGGAAATATTAAAATTGATTTTCGAATATTCTGATATATTCCATCAAGAAAATAAAGACCTGACAATTACTAATCAAGTCAAGCACATAATTAGGACAACTGACGAAATCCCTGTATACACGAAAAACTATAGATACCCAGAAATTTATCGTAAGGAAGTAGATAAACAAATTCAAGAAATGCTCGCCCAAAAAATAATCAAACCCTCGCATTCACCATGGAATTCACCTGTATGGATCGTTCCAAAAAAACCAGACGCCTCCAACAGACAAAAGTTTAGGCTAGTAATTGATTTTAGGGGACTAAACGCAAAAACTATTGATGACAAATTCCCGCTTCCTAACATAACCGATATATTAGACAAATTAGGGAGATCCCAATATTTTACCACCCTGGATCTTGCCTCAGGATTTCATCAAGTTGAGATGCACCCGGACAGCGTTGATAAGGACAGCCTTTTCCACGGAAACTGGCCACTATGAATTTCTGAGAATGCCGATGGGCCTTAAGAATAGTCCACCGACGTTCCAAAGAATAATGAACAACATATTACGCGGAATACAGAATGAATCGTGTTCGGTTTATCTTGATGATATCGTAATCTATTCAGCTTGTTTACAAGAGCACCTACTTAGGTTAAAAGAGGTTTTCGATAGACTAAGACAAGCTAATTTTAAGGTACAGTTAGACAAGACGGAATTTTTAAGGAAAGAAGTCGCATATTTAGGCCATATTGTGACACCAGACGGAGTCAAACCCAATCCTGAAAAAATAAAAGTAATAAAGAATTATAAAATTCCAAAAACTACCAAACAAATAAAAGGATTTTTAGGACTATTAGGCTATTACCGTAAATTCATTAAAAATTTCGCAAAAATAACTAAACCATTTACTAATTGCTTGAAGAAAAATGCCAAAATTGATATCAATAACCCCGATTATATAGATTGTTTTGAAACTTGCAAGAACATATTGACTAATGAACCACTGTTGCAATATCCTGACTTTGAAAAAGAATTCATTCTAACCACAGACGCAAGCAATTTTGCTGTCGGAGCGATTCTAAGTCAATATAAAAATGGAAATGACCTTCCAATTACTTTTGCTAGTCGAACTTTAAACGATAGTGAGACCAACTACTCTGCAATTGAAAAAGAACTTCTCGCAATCGTATGGGCAACAAAACATTTCAGACCTTATTTATTTGGAAGAAAATTCAAAATTTATTCAGACCATAAACCCCTGCAATGGTTGTTTTCTGTTAAAGAACCGAATTCTAAACTTTTAAGATGGCGGTTAAAGCTGGAAGAATATGATTACGAAATAAAATATAAAAAAGGAAAATTGAACCAAAATGCCGATGCATTATCAAGAATTCAATTAAACGTCACCGAAAAAACTTCACCGGACTCGCAAAATATTGTGGATGACGAATTACAGAAGCCAACAGCTGACCTAGTGCGACGCTACTTCCCAGAACTGGATGACAGCCGTCTATGATAGTTAACTTTGATATGGAAGAAGAAAACGACGCCGTCAATCAGGAAGAGAATAATGAAGTGAACGACCAGACCGTCCATTCAAACTTTGAAGGAAATACCTTAGTGGAAATTCCCATTTCTGACGAACCTGTAAATTTTGGAAAAAACCAAATCTTTATGTCGCTAGTAAACTATCAGCCAAAGAAAGTTAAAATAATAAAATTATTTGGAACTTCTAAAATGAGATTAATTGTTGAAATTTCGGAAAACAATTTAGACAATGACATTATTAAATTTGTAAAGGAATTCCTAGTGCCTAATGTTAAATATAATATTTATTTTGAAGATGACTTTTATGACAAATTTGTGACTTGCATAGCTAAAAATTTTAAAAGCTCTAAACTTTGGTTAATTAAATGTAACACTAAACTACTAGATATAACTGAAGAGGACGAAATTGAAGATATAATAAATAATTACCATGTAAGCAAAACCAACCATCGCGGCATACAAGAAACGTATGAACAAATTAAAAGGAAATATTACTGGCCCAATATAAAAGGACATATTCAAAATTTTATCAATAACTGTGAAATTTGTTTAAAGACAAAGTATGATAGAGTACCCTTACAACTTGAAATGAATCTGACGCCTACACCATTGAAGCCGCTACAGATAGTGCACATGGATAGCATTTCGTTAGAAAAGAACAGATTTCTCAGTATTGTAGACGCATTCTCTCGCTATGCTCAAGTGTATCGCGTAGGAGGCGCACACGCCACAGAAGTCGCTGATAAGCTCTTAGACTACTTTGCACATTATGGTGTCCCAGAGTGTATAGTGTCTAACAATGGAACTGAATTCAACAATAAAGTAGTTAAGGAAATGATGGAATTACATAAAATAAAAATACATTTTATTAGCACCCAGCACCCCCCTCTAACGGATTAATTGAAAGGTTCCATTCCACATTAATTGAACACATACGACTTTTAAATAACCAAGTAGAATTTAGGAATGATAATATTACAAAGAAAGTTAAATACGCAATCATTGCATACAATAATATCATACACTCTGTTACTAAGTTGACACCTTTTGAAATATTATATGGACATATTACCCCTAATCATGTTTTAAATATTGACATTGAAAATCAGTTTACTAATGACTATATAATAAGTCACAGGGAGAGAACAAAAAAACTTTACGAACATATTAAGGAATCTAACCAGAAGATCAAAGAAAACATTCAAACCAAGAGGAATCTGAATAAAGAACCATTGCCAGAAATTCCGACAGAAGTTTATGTAAAAAATACGCAGAAACAAAGTAAAACAAAAAATAAATATAATCAAGAAGAAATATCTGCAATAAATCTGGAAAGGAAAACAGCAGAAATTAAACCAAGGCATCATAACACTAAACAGAAAATTCATCTGTCTAAAATTAAGAGGCCAAGGAAAAAATTTATAATTCCAAAATGTAATCCGTCTTTGAATCCTGTTCCAGGTCCCTCTTGTTCTTCGCAAAAGCCGATGCCGACACAGCAGAAGTTAAGGACATTTCCAAAAACATTGGAATAATACCGATTGAATTAGGACCAGCCAAATTACAATCCTCTTACCACACATTTGTTCACTATTTTAATTTGAATAATTTGGTTGTTCAATTTAATAATGTTGAATTTTATTATAATAATGTAATAAACTATTTTGATAAGAATTGTGTCAGTTGTAACGCCAGCCTCACAGGAAAAATTGAGTTTGTAACGGATAATGGTAGTAAAGTTAGAGACATAATCAATTATTTTAAATATGTTAACCATAGTAGAGAAATAGTTAAAGAAAAATTAGAAGTAGTATACTTAGAACGTAATAATAATAATAATAATAATGTAAGAACAAAAAGAGGTATAATAGATGGACTAGGATCCGCATTTAAGTTTATTACTGGTAATTTAGATGCCTATGATGGCAAAAAATATGACAATATATTAAAAGGGATAGAAAACAATGAGGCTAACATTGTGAACCAAATAGAGTCTCAATATACAATTAGCAGTAGTATCATTAAGGAATACAATAAGACATTTAATATTATTGAAGCAAACTTTGTGGAATTAAAGAATAAATTGGAATTGATGAATCATAGAATTAACGATTTTGTAGAATTAGAAAAATTTAGAAATATATTAAACCAATTAAGTATTTTGTACAATATGTTGTTACAAGTAACAACTGATTTGGAAAATTCATTAACGTTTTGTAAACTAGGTGTACTTCACCCCAGCGTTATCTCAACCAGAGAGTTGTATAGTGAGATAATGAGAATCTATGAGTATTACACTGAAAGACTACCCATTGAACCTAAATTGCAAAACATGTGGGAGTTAGAAAGTTTAATTGAAGTTAACTGTAAATTAGATCCAGATAATATTGTATATTTTCTGAATTTACCTATTGTAGAAAAAACAAAGTTTAATATTTACAAATTACACTCTGTACCCACTGAATATGAATCTCAATATGTAATCATTATACCCACGGTAAAATATATGTTAGTTTCTAGTTCTGTAGTGTTAGGTTTAGACAACAAGTGTAACAGAAAAACTAATTCAAAATACTTTTGCTCATTCGACTTAATATCTCACCAGAAGATTGACTGTGAAATTTCAATAATTAAAGACAACAATGCCGACACCTGCAAATACACCGCTTTGGAAGTCACAGACAATGTTATAAACTGGATCCCAGAAATAAATCAGTATTTGGCAACATTTCCAATCAAAGAGACTTTAAAAATCGTAAATCCGAAGGAAACAACCACAGTCACTCTCCAAGGTATATTCTTAATTAATCCTAAGAATAATACTATTCTCTACAATGACCGAAGACTCTCTCATTCATCCAAAACAACTGGAGGACACCCTAGATTCCTGGATGCTTCAAACTTAAACCTACAAGTGGACCAAAACCCCGAGTTTTCAGTTAACACAAAAAAGCTGGACCTTGACAAAATCAATCTAGACACCATCTCCAGGATTGATCGAAGGATAGATGTCACCCACGACATAAGTGTTTGGACCATTGCCCTGTATGGTACCCTAATTGGAGGACTGCTGTACTTGATGTTCAAAAAGCTACTTATTACAACTTCTAGGATGCCCGCAGCTCAACCACCCCCAGATGTCTTGTTTAGGGATGGAGGAGTTATGTAAACAATTATTGTACACTTTACTGTAATAATGATGACTGTTGTATGGTTCTTAGTTTAGTCAGCATTTGTATTGTGTGAAGAGACAAGCTTTGTTTCGCCAGAGTTAGACGAGGCTTCTCTCCGTACACATGAGTGTATATGAATATTGTACGTTATTTGTTATAATTGTTTTAAAGTTAATAAAATTAAGTGTAACGAATAGAATTGTTCTTTTTTAAAAAGCAATTCCCTCGAACCAAAAACGTAATTTATATTAATTTTCTTTATAATTTAGATAAATAAGTTTAATCCAAGATTTATATTAGAAAATATAATATTATCCGATATCTAGTTAAGAATATAGTTAAGTATTTGCAAATAATATCTTATTGAGCGTAGTAGATTTAAGATTCTTTTAAAATTTCATAAAGATTTATTAAAGTTGTATGTCCTATTTCAATAAGTTAAAATAAACAAATTTTATAAAATCGATCATGTATTTGGAAAACATATTTTGACAAAAGTTTTAGAAGCTGCAGCTTAATAGATCAATGGTTGCGTAAATATTAGTATACGAAAGTGTTTAACTTGGATTAACTGTTGTATTCGGCAGTACTAAATAGGATGATTTATTTCAACAAATACTTCGTTAAAATAAGGTGTTCAAATAATGTATCTAATATTAAGGAAGTAACTTTCTCCAATTGAAAATCCAATTTATAATCCAGCAGTAATGAGATTACCACCAGAAAATAAAATAAATAGTTCACGCTTTAAGAACTACTGTAACAATTTAAAAACATTTCAAGTTTTAATCAGTTAAAAGAAAATCTTGTGCGACTTGATTGCAAAAATAAATAGTCATTACAAAATATTAACACAATTTCAATAGTTTTATACAGTGTCATTAGTAATACTGGATAAACTCAATCCAGTATTTTCCGTAATAACAGACGAATAAACACAAAAACTCTAAACAAAAAGCCTACAAATATCATTTTCCACCTAAATACAACTGTTACAACCTGGTATAATTACATACATTTTTAATATTTAGGTTTACAAATTTCAGGTTTAACATTGCAGCGGAAAATGTCCGTGCAATTCCCGAAATTTTGAATTTTTCAAATATTTTTTTTTTTAATAATTAAATCTTTCTAGACTACTACGGGCATCATACGTATGTAGGTCATAGAAATGAAAGTCAGGGCAAGATGAGAGTTAGCTGGCGAAAAACGGCAAAAGTAACTTAGCCGAAATTATCTGATTTCTGAGGGGATATCCGGGATTTAGGAATTTGCGAATTAGTGGTTTTATGTGGTCAATGCATTACGCTAAACGCTTATGTATTGGGCATCTAATTCCCGAAACGTAATAAGGGAAATTGCTTACGTAATATGCGTTCAAAGTTAAACAAAAAATTCTATTTAACTCAAAATCCAAAAGTAAGGGCATTTTTGGATTCAGGAAAAAATTCCAAAAAAGAAATGTCATAAGACAAAAGGTCATAATATTAATATTAAAGAAAATGCTTTAAAGTGGCGAATTTTGTATAATAAAAAAGTACATAATAAATAAAGTTATTTTAAATAGAATGTATACAAAGTATTATTTAAGTAAAGTTTTAATGGCAAATTAAAAGAAAAAGTTAATTATAATTTGAATGGAAAGGTGACAATTGTAAAACCTTTAAGAACAAAAGTTCAGGTAAAATAAAGTTTTAAAGTCCATAAATAAATCAAATAGATTAGTAGCTAAACAAATTGTATAATGATCCAGTATATAAAATAAATTTCGGTAATATAAAGTAAAGAACAAATAGTAAATTCGTAAAATTCCTAAGTCCAAGAAAAAACCAGGAATTAAGGTCAAAAGAAGAGAGACTGCGGCTAGTAACATTAAACCACAAGAAAAAGAACTGCAGAAAAGGAAATCGTCGAAAAATGGAAGACTTCGTGGCGAAAATCTGCGGAAAGCGGTCGGGGCACGCGAAAGTGCAAACGAAACGTCCTACAACTACCATTCGAGTTTGTGCGTAAAGAAGAAGATGTGGGAAGAAAGAAAATCCAAGTAGCAGGAAAATCCGATGGAAATTAGTAAAGTTATTAAAGAAAATCGAAGAACAATAGAAGAAACGACAAAGAAATCGCGGCAAATCTCAGCGCAAGGGAGAATGGAGAGAAGAGGGGATGTGGGATTGCCTTAGTTCAGGAACTGATAAATCAACAAAAAATAGTTTTTTAATTAAAATAATTAAAAAGTAAAGAAATGATAAAGGAAAAAAGTCATTAAAATAATTAATACTATACCAAAGGAAAACAAAATCTTTTATAAATTGCAAATTGGAGGATGCGACAAAAGGGTGCAAAATACCAGCAATGCCATACCTGATTCGGAGGGAAACTGGGTATAAATACAGGGTACCCAGCGACTCTCGGGCTCTCTCTTTCTTTTTACAAAAATCGTGATTGAGCTTATAGACATCGTGGGATAACCAGACGAACGGACCTAGGACCATCTGCCAACTTCTAGAAAGAAAACATCTGTAATTCACAGGCACGAGACAACTTGTGATTCCAGTCGAAGGACATACAGCTACAACTTATAAGGTCTGTGAAAAGCGAAAATACGTTGCAGATTTTCCCTAAAATTTTGCCTGAGTAAATTCATTAAATTTATTTATCATACTGGGTTAGATATTTTATTAATCTTGTGGTGTATCAAGTTGCATTCATTAAATTAAATTAAAATTTGATTTAAGTAAAAGTTTAAAAATAATAATATTTAATAATAAAGCGATTTAATTAATTAATATTATAAATATAATAAAAGCAATTTTCAAAGTAAGTAAATTCATAGAAAGTTCTGCCATTTTAGATTAAGTTAATTATTTTTGAATTTATTGTATAAGGTAAAAATTACCAAAGAATTTAAATATTTTGTGTTTCAGTTTTTTTAAATTTCTGTTTGAATTTAGAAGTAATAAATTCAAAGTTTTTATTTTGCAGAACAGAATTAATTTGATTTTATGTTACCTGTCTTGCACATCCAATAGTGTATCCCATGTATTCAGATATTAGAACTTGGTTAAATTATAAGTTAAACGAAAGCACAGATAATTTACGTTACAAGGTTAGTTCCAGTGTACTTACAACTCTGAGTTTTACAGAAAGTAAAAAAGAGTCAGTTTAATTGAGCTAGTGTGTTAAATTACTGGGAGTTAAGTATAATTTTTTTTGTCAAAATATTTAGTAAATTAAATATTTGGCAACAAGTTGCTTCACCTAGGCGAACAGAAAAGAGTAGCCATTGTCTCCCAGTAGGTGATAGTAATTTATTTTGCAACAGAGCTTGGCGTTCCCAACAAAGTAGTGGAACGTTTCTAGAGAAACAAGCTTTTCGTTGTAACATATAAAAACTTGGCTGATTCAACAAAATAACAACTAAGAAAAATACATATATACACCTCTTTAATTTTCCATTGGCAATGAAATTCTTGTAACAACTTGAAGAAAGGGACATTGTAATATTTAACTTTCACTATACTGAAACGAAACGATATGTCCTGACACAATTATTTTAATACATAACTCTGAAAATACTATCGATCTATAATTGCATCTATTGCATTCTAACCTGTATACAAATTAAATTATGATTTAATAATTGAATATTTTTATATTTCCACCAAATAGTATTGTTTTCCTTAAAATATTTTCCATAAAATGTTTATGTTTGCTTGCAATTCAAATTCTATAAGGACAACCGAAGGGCATGACCCACTTTTCAGCTCGTTTTAAAGAAACTATTTATCATATTCCACTTTATTCAACAGTTTGACGTAAGGAGAAGGAATGGATTATTCAGCTTGTGTACGCATTCATGTTTGCCTTTACACGTGGTGGAGAGTTTATAAACAAATTCAGTTGGAGGGCATCTTATCTGCACACCTGTTTATTTCACATGTATATCAACCCATATCTGACTTTATACTTACTTTAATAAAATAAAGTTGACTATTCTAAACAAAAATATGTTGTGGTTTATGCATTTATTACAGAAAGTATTCATATTTGAGAAGTATTTTAATAAAAATGTTATGCGAGGAAGTTCATGTACCTTCTTCATCCGTCTGCATTACCGGTAATATTGAAATATCCACAAAAGTAATTTTCGAATATAATTAGTTTTAGAAATAAATGTTTATCACTTAGTTGTTTTAGTTAGGCCTATAAATATAAACAAATTACACTTTCATAAAGATAAGTGTGTGGGAAAACATTGATAAACGCTGATTTGTCATAAAAAACTCTAAACCCTTATAATTTTATAACTGACTTATAATATTATGTAAAATAATATGAATTTTGTCAGATTAAAACTACTCTATTTCTGTTAATAAAAAAAAAACATACAATATTGAAATTAAATTACAAGTGAAAAAACATAAACCAAGACCGGGAGTTGAACCTGGGACCTTCACGTTTCCGTCATGATGCTCTGCCAACTGAGCTACACTGATCGCTCTAGATATTGATCGATGTTAACTCACTTGTACGGTTTTACTGCAATTATTGAATTAACAGATTTAATACCTCGAGTATACGACATTGAAAACAATCTCAATTCTTATTTTGCAGCTTACAGTGGTGTTATTATAATTTTTTTCCCGCTTTCACGGAAAAAATAAAAGATAACTAAAATATTATAATATTGGTTTAAAACATAAATCAATAGTTTCGGTAAAGGCTTTAAAGCCTACTTACTTTAACTAAATGTTTTTAAATTAGTAGTAAGAAGTAAACATATTTATTTACTAGAGTAAATAGAGAACAAAATAAATGTAATATAGAATTCATATTCTTTAAATATATTTATTGTATGTGATGTATACGTTGTTGCAAAAGCAAATTTGCCAGAAGTCTATAATACAAATTTGTTAAAACTAGTCGATTTGTAGGACGATCGAGTTGGACTGCAAGTTGGATGCGTTTCACCACTCACGTTCCAATTTATCACATCAAACTTATGATCCAATTAGAGTTTCCAATTCAGTCTTCTTTCCTTGTACATAGTGGCAGTTGAATCAAAATGCCCAGCAATTACTATATGCAAATAATTAGACTAAACAATCCCCTATATTTTGTCAGTATACTTACAATCACCTATTTTTTTAAATGTAGTAGACAACTGCCTATATTTGTACAATAAAGAAAACAATCACCTATATGTTTTCAATATAGTAGAAAATCGTCTATATTTTTTATTATAATTGACAATCGCATATATTTTTTTTATTTAGTAGAAAATCGCCTATATTGTTT
>JAGFPH010002801.1:32630-45519 GCA_018207615.1 Philaenus spumarius
ATCGCCTATATTGTTTCATTATAATTGACAATCGCATATATTTTTTTAATTTAGTAGAAAATCGCCTTTATTTTTTCATTATAATTGAAAATCGCATATATTTTTTTAATTTAGTAGAAAATCGCCTTTATTTTTTCATTATAATTGACAATCGCAGATATTTTTTAAATTTAGTAGAAAATCGCCTATATTTTTTCAATATAGTAAACAACCGTCTATATTTTCTCACTATACTAAACAATCACCTATATTTTTAAATATTGTAGACAACTGCCTATATTTTTTCAGTGTAGTAAACATTCACCTATATTTTTTTCAATAGGTTTAGACATTATTTGTTGATCACGTCAACTCCTGCGACGCGAAGATGCTCACAAACATGTCATTTTGCATACGTTGCATCACTTGTGTCCCACTAACACCTACTCTGCCGGTACAATTCAGTAAATTCCGCACACATATCTGCGCACCTGTTTATTTTAGTACAACTTTCCCATGTAAATCAAACCATAACTGACTTTATACATAATTGACTAAAATATAGTTGACTATTCTAAAAATATATATGTTGTGGTAAATGTAAGCATTTATTTCAGAAAGTTTTTATTTTTGAGAAGTATTTTGATAAACACGTTGTGTGAGGAAATTTCATTTACCTACTCCAGCCATCTGAACTACCGGCCCTAGTGAAAGATACACAAAAATAAATTTCAAATAATTAGTTTTAGAAATATATATTTATTACTTGTTTTAGTTATAAATAGAAACAAATTACACTTTCATAAAGATAAATTTGTAGGAAAACTTCGATAAACTATATTTTATTAAAAACTTACAACTTAATGCACGTATAGCCATTACCGATTGCTATTAATAAATAATACATTAAATCCACTACTTGCCTTGGCAAACATTAATTCTGTCAATTGTTGTTTACAGCTTTTTCGCCTATTTATCGGGCATCATTAGAACTTAAAACTTAAAAACATTTTTCACATTACATCCCTTAAACATAATCTACAAAAACACATATAAAAAATAAATAAAACGTCACAGTTTGTGACCGTCCATTCTTGTGTTATATTCCAACTTGTGATGGTGCCTGTTAGAAAATAGGAAAAACAACTGCAGTAGAGTCCCGCTAATCCAAACCCCGCTAATCCGAAAATCCGCCTATTCCGAACAGAGTTCAGAAAAAGTACCGATTTTTTAAACTTAAAAAACAGGAGAAACTAAAAAGACGTTAGTGAAAAACGTACATTTATTGTTATACAAAATAGTTAAATAGAGTTTTCAAGTTAAATTCAAGTGTGTCTTTTAAAGTACACGAAGAATGAATTCGTTTACTTGCCATGTTTAATGTTTAACAGTTGACGTCAAGTACTACGAACATAAATAAAAAAAGGCACAGTGACTCGGTAAAGTAACTCTTCACTCACGGAACAAAGATTTACAATAAGTTTGCAATAAGCGCATACATTTGATCAAAGTCCCTAGAGTTAACACTGAACTAGATACGACTAGACTAGTGCTCAGTGCAGTGATTTATAAATATCTTTCAACCGCGGGAGGGAGAGGGGTAGGAAATGTCTCCGCGATAGAGTCATGGAAGGAAATGAATTTCCTTTCCAACTTTTACTGAACCTGATCACAAGCCGATCAACGGCTGACGTTAGCAGATGTCCCCGCACATTAGTTACCCATTAACATGTCAATACGTTGTTATTATTTATGAAAGCCGCCTATTCCGGATTCCCGCTTAACCGAACGGTGTTCGGTCCCAATTAGTTCGGATTAGCGGGACTCTACTGTATTGAATGGATTGCTAAGGCACGTAGTGGATTTAATAAATATATTACATCATAACATTACTGTTATAATTGTATAAATTGTATAATTGTACAATATAATGTAAAACTATATGAATGTTTTCTCATTAAACCTATTATATTTCTGGAAACAAAAAACTATTACAGTATTATTGGTTTAAAACATAAATCTATAGTTTTTTTTTAAACATAAAATGTACTTTACCTAAATGTTTGTAAATTAATAGTAAGTGAAGTAAAAATATTTATTTACAGCGTAAATTCAGAAAAAATTTAATTGAATATAGAATTCATATTCTTTAAAAATGTTTTGGGTGCTGTCTACATTGTTGCACAAATAATTGTTGTCAGAAGTCTATAATACAAATCAGTTAATAGTTTATGTTATCTAGTAATGTGTAATTATTTCGTCTATTTATATACATTAAATAATCTAAGCCTATTTACGAAAATGCAACTGTTCAAGTCTATTATTCTAATACGGTCAGATGCAAGCATCAGTAGTAAGATAAAGGTATTAGCATCAGTAGTAAGATAAAGGTATTAGAGTCTTAGGAGTAAGCATCAGTAGTGGTTTTGCAGTAAAGATAACGATTTTTGTTACATTTGATCAGAGTTTTAAGTTCGATTAGTTCTGTGATAAGAGAGAAGGAATTTATAAACCAGTTACATTATGTGTTCAGTGCAAACGAGTCCATTTAAAATTACCGCTCCCTGCTCTTGGTTGTGTCACCGAACAGAGCACGGGACCCTTCAAAACGGAAAAAATAAACTAATTAATTTTAATGCTTCTGTTCGATCATACGATCCATCCAGCATTCTGATTGGTATCGACCTATTGAACGCCTGTTTCCCGTTTTTCTAAAGAATCTTTAGTCTACCGATATCTCTCACGCTGAATCAACGCACCTCTTAGAGGTTAATTTTTGGTTAAAGTTATTAACCAACGCTTATTAGTCTACCGCTGTCCGTCAAGTTGACTCCACGCACCTCTTAGAGGTTAATTTTGGTTTAAGTTAATAACCAACGCTTATTCTGTCTACCGCTGTCTCTCACGCTGACTCAATGCACCTCTTAGAGATTAATTTTGGTTTAAGTTAATAACCAACGCTAATTCAGTCTACCGATATCTCTCACGCTGACTCAACGCACATCTTAGAGGTTAATTTTGGTTTAAGTTATTAACCAACGCTTATTAGTCTACCGCTGTCCATCAAGTTGACTCCACGCACCTCTTAGAGGTTAATTTTGGTTTAAGTTAATAACCAACGCTAATTCAGTTTTCCCCTGTCTCTCACGCTTACTCAACGCACCTCCTAGAGGTTTTAATTCGGTTTAAATTACTAATCAACGCTAATTTTATTTGGAATTATCCAAAGTGTTAAAGCTTTATACCTTATGTGTTTGTTTTACGGTACAATCTGACTTTTATCCCGTCTGTTGGGAAACTAATTGATTTACTTGTACATATGTGTTATACTAAATATCTATTGAATTGTAAATTGTGAACTGTGTATGTGTGTCAAAGTGCATTTAACTAGTGACTAACGTGAAGGACGACGTCTCTCAACAAGCGACGCCCTGACTACTGCCAGGATACCATCTACAAGTACAAACCTCGTGCAATTATAAGGTACTGTAATTCTTTACAATTCATTCATTATATTTATTTAGTTATAACCACATGTGTACAAAAAAAGGTTCCTAAACACTTTAGTTTTAGGTGGTCCTCCGAACTTATATTTATATAATTGTCGCAAAACCCAATATTATGTTTTAGCAATTTTTAATTTCGGGTATTTTGTATATACTCGTGTATTAATTAAGTTGATTTTTATTCGCATTTTAGTTGCAAAATTCTTTATTTGTTTTTTCTTTTGACACTTACGTTCTTCTATTTGTACATTTCACTATGCTATCTATTTGTGGTATTTGCAGAAAGGGTATTTTAAGCAAGCAACTAAAAATAATTTGCAAGGAATGTGTGAAAGTATTTCATGCGACATGTCACAATATGAGTAAGGCTGATATTGATGCTGCAACGGCAGATAATATAATATGGAGGTGCGAGCTTTATTCCGTTGACAGACGTAAGAGTATGAGATTGGATTCATCTGTTAATGAAGCAAAATTTACCCTGCAAGACATAATGGTGGCCATAAACGCGATTAAGGAGGATCAGAAAATAATAAAGGCTAACCTCAGTGAAGCTTCGGGTCTTACCCACAAGAAGATCGACGACAATAAAAGGTTGATTAACAAACAGACAGCGAAGGTACATCGAGTCCTGTGGATCTGTAATGGATATTTTTGCCACGGCTTCTCAAGAACGGTCTATGTTTATTGAGGCAGTAACCCTAACTGAAATTGTAAAACTTATAGCATCTTTAAAAAGAAATAAAGCTCCCGGAATAGACGGAATAAGCTCTAAAGCTCTAAAAGAGGTCTCGGAAATGATGTCTAATGTATTTTCATATTTATGCAATTTAAGTTTCGCTTCCGGTATTTTCCCTGATAAACTCAAAAGAGCTTTTGGCATACCAGTTTATTAAAATGGTGTTAAAAACTACCTGGTCAATTAATTAGGTTACCAAAAATGTACATCAGGTGTGCCGTTATTCGAATTCCGCGCTATTAAAATATTTTTTTTCCACCAAGAGATTACGTTTCGTAATAAGGCGCCCGGCCTTACCGATGATGCAGTTTGTTATTCGACTCTTCTAGTTGAAGTAGTTCCCTTTTTTCCGCTAGACGGCGACTCCGTACAGACACCAACAGTTATAACGTCATAGGCATCTCTGAGAATCGACCAGCTGTTTTATCACGTGACCTACCTTACACAGGCTTGTAGCTCTGTTAGACCGGCCATGCTGCTTCTTTTGTTCACTCCAATCGACTGATGCAATGTTTTAGTTTTGTAATGAAGTTTCATATTCTGTAAATGTCTTGTCGGGAGTTTAACGACAGTGCGTTATTAATTATTATGCTTTTCTTTTAAGACCCATTCTACTAAATCCAGGTATGTAAAGCAATATTGCCAAATCAAAATGTTTTAGCTTTTCATTTTTGGTTATGAAATGTTACCTTTGTAAGTTTTATCAAGTTAGATTTACATTTAATATTGTAAATAATATTTCAAACTCATAAAGTATAATTTAATATCTATGTAATTTAATTTTCTTCTTTGAATACCTTCAGTACAGCCTAAATATTAAATTGTATGTAACTAGCCTATTTTCAAACTAAAGCCCAGCTTAGGCAATTTATATAATTTTTGTACAAATTTAAAGCTGTGTAATTTTTAACAAATAAGGACCTTTAAAAAACCTATCATTTAAACAACGATATCTCTGAAATATATTGAGCCTATAAACAATGAAAATTTTAAAGTTTAACATGTGGTTTGTGAACATGTAGCAACAGTTAAAGTAACATGACAAATGCTGACAAGTTAACTTTGGTTAAGTCTTGTATTAACAGTTAACATTTTTATTTTAAAATACCTGCTTGTCACCTATTATCAAAAATATTATAAAGGCAAACTTTTGACCTAAAGGCTTTTCACTATGTTTTGGTTTTAAAGCCTACTTTAATTCTAAAAACATGTTATTTTGTTTTAATGCAGTGTATAACTGGTGCAAGTACTACACCATGTTCTGGTTCTAAATGCAACTACTACACCATGTTCTGGTTCTAAATCCAACTACCACACCATGTTCTGCTTAAAACACCAAGTAGAAATGTTCTGCTTCTAAATCCAACTTCAGTACAAAGATTTAGAAATGTTCGGCTAAAACAAAACTTTACCTGCTGACTACTAATGCATAGCTATGAACTTTATAAGAAATTTTACTAAAATCTGCAGTGAACATTCTACCAAACTTTTTTGAATAGGTTGTGTACTCTTATGTCTTGTTAGAAATTTATAATATATATAATATATGTCTTTTATAATTTAAATTATATTGGGAGGAGCATTATAGCAAGTTTCGAACCTCAGTCCTCCAAGGACTATCCACAGAAATTATACATATATTTTTTATTATAGAGAGACGTCTCACAACTTCATTTAATGCTTTATATTTTTTTATTATTTAATTATACTTAGCTTTACAGTTGGCCAACGACATGAATGTTACTTATTAATAAATCCATGGTACTATATGTTAAATTTAGTAATTTTGTCTAATTAATAATTTTGTATAAACTTTGTAATCATTATTAATGGGGAGGGTTTTTCGACATTTAATTTTTTAGGGAGGGAACTTTTAAATTCAACTTAAATTATATTTTGTAAACTAACCTTTTTTATTTTTTTTCTGTATCTAAGGGCATGTAATTTTTTTTTTATTTTTATAACTAAGGGCATATGATATTTTTTTAATTTTGGTTAATAAACCTAAATCTAATCTAGATTTTCCTTTATTGAGTTAACCTCAATGTATCATAATGATTTTGTAAGTGATCAGCTGAGACATTTTTGCAGTTTGGCGATTTTTTTGTTTTCAAGGTAAGTCTTTGAACATGTCCAGTCTATGTGGCCCAGTATAGCTTCCAATTTAATTTATTCGTTTTTTATCTAAGACTGGTACACAGGGAACTAGAGTAACTCTATAAATAAATGTGTTTCAGTTTATTTGTGTAGTTTTATTCACCGAACTTGTGGTTGGGGCTTCAGTGTTTCTAATAATTGTCAATTTTATTGATGATGTTTTGGGTGGAGTAAATTCTGGAAAAAAGGGTTATTTGCATGTTTTTCGATGTGACAAAGGCTTTTGATTGCCTCCTATTTGAAATTCTGTCAAAATATGGCGTCAGATGTATTGTTAGCAATTGGTTCTCGATTTATTTATGTGATAGGGAACAATCTGTGAAAATTCAGGAAAGTATTGGTGGGATGGAAAAAAATTAAGTACGGAGTCCCCAGAGATCAGTATAGGAGCTATTTTGTTTATTATATATGTAAATAAGTTATGTTAAGGGAAGCATATACGCCTTTGCTGATGAAACTGTTTTGTGATATGTCAGGAACATTGTGCAGGAAGTACAGTCAGCTATGCAAGCCGACCTAGATTCCTAGATGCTCTAAGATGGTGGTTTTCGAAACATTACATGAGCTTGAATACTAAAAAAACTTCTTACCTGAACTTTAATTATTTTTAGAGAAGAGTTGAAATTATTCTCAACACCTTTACTGCAGGAAGTGTGTAGTGAGAAATGTGAAATGTAGTTCTTGCATTGTAATATAACAAGTTAAGTCGTCTAAACCCGCTTTTGTGTATTTAATTTAATATGAATACCAGTAATCCATTAATATTAGATTATTTTACTTTGTCTGAGATTTGCATAAAAAAAATCACACAGAATTAGTAACTTTTATAAAAATCTATATTAAATAGGTCGAAACAATGCACTTCTTTTATGTTCCATTAGAAAACTTAATTATATTTAAATGTTTGACTTTTGTAAATCCTAAAAGGTTAAGTAATGCAAAATAACTGACAAACAGTAAAGTATTTTTAAAATATGGACTTTTAATTTAAATTATAAAACGTTTCGTAACGCTCATAGTTTTGAGAATCATAATAATTGATTTTATCTTTAATTTACTATGTTTAGTAATCCAAGCAAACATTTGCAAGCTTGCGAAATCCCAACGAATTTTAGTTTATTAACCTAATATTATTATATATATGATATAATAAACTAAGTTTATAGTTAATAATTTCAAAACTGCTCACGCATTTAAACCTGAGAAGAAATTGTTAACTTCAACTTCAACATTAAATAATTAATTGTTCCTATTAGTCATAGAGAGATTATGTTTAGTGTAGAATTGTTTTATAGATAGAAAGGTTAAACATCAATAACTGGTGAAATTTTAATTAAAAAAAAATTAAAATAACACATTTGTTTATTGTATATATTTTTTTAATAAAATAAATTTCTTCTGAATATGTTTGTTTTCATCAATGCTTTAATTTACCTAATACCCACCTCTACACATTTAGTAGCAGACTACTTGTGCATATATATGGTAAGCAAAAGACAAACTTTAGACAATTATTTTGACTTAAACTATTTCCACTCTACTGTCACTATTTTTTACCTGAATAATCTAGGAAAAGTACATTTTGTTAAATAATATTGTCTAAATGGCTCAATATTTTCTAAATATTTTATAAACGAATGTTCTGCGAAAAATATACAATAATAATATAAAATGTAGTTTTGAGAGCACCCTTTGGAGACGGTTGTAACTTGGTTAATGTTTTAACTTCATATATAGTTAACTTTGAGTCCTGTCAATTGAATAACTGTTTGTATCTATAACTGTTGCTCCAGAATGAATAGATGTAAATATTTTCTAGAAATGTTTTTTTTTTCAGAATAGGATTAACATAAAATAATTGTGTTAACCTATTGATCGAAAATGGGTGTTTGATTTATAATATGTAAGAACAGACGTTTGAATTATAATACAGTAAGCATTGATTTAAATTTTTACTTTTTTAACTTAACCAAACAATACTTTTGATTTGGAAGAGTAATTACCTGATAGTACATTTACTAAGTGTGTTTGTTAATTTAATGAATGCATTCATAAAACTTGTATAGGTTCAGTATAATATGCCTAACATAAAATCGCTTTGTTAATCTTTGAAAATTCTTTTAAGCTTTTTATCGAAATTATATGTTTTTATTTATAACTAGGAGAGACCCCTGCATGCTCCGCACGCCAACCCCCAATTTTAAATTCTAAAAACATAATATGTTATGTTTTATTTATAATAAAGGTGTAGTATTAATAATGACCTCAAAACTAAGATGGTAAATATTGTTAAATGTTCAAACCAAATTATTTCTTATATTTTATAACAGCAGTTAATAATGGTTAAAAGAACCAGCAAGGCTCAGGTTTACACTTTAAAACCCTAAGCTAAAAGGTGGAAATACAAAAATAATTGCTTCAAATTTTGAAATCAGCTGTTAATGGAAATATTAAAGCAGCTATGTTATCTGTTATTTTATTCAATTGGTTGCTATGGTATTAAATGTAAATACAAGTGTTGATTTATCATTCTAAACCTAACCTAAGATTTTTTCCGACTAAATTTACAAATATATTGAAATAAAAAAAGATTTTTACCGAAATTAATTATAGCCTATGTTACTCAGGGATAGTGTAGCTTTTTATTAGTAAAACTATTTTTTCAATCGGTTCAGTAGAGCCAGAGATTACCCCCTACATACAAACAAACAAAAAAACAAACAGACTTTACCTCTTTATAATATTAGTATAGATATGTAATAACTTGCGTTTTATTTTATCCAGTTATCCTAGTCTAAAAAAGCTGTGTGAATAATAAGAAAATGATTTTACATTTTCTAACTCGGTTGTTATGACAATGGATACATTTACATTCAATAAACATTTGTCAATAAGCTTATGATCCGATCAGCTGTTTTATCTGTTATTTGGTTGGGCGTTAAACCCGTATTCTTATAATTTTTACGATTTTAAGTCAAAATATTACAAAATTCTTTCTTAGAGTGCATATGTGACCCCATAAGACGTTTAATTGTCTTATTTTTTTATCTTTAGTCGTTACTTTGATTTATGTTAGTCAGATAAAAAAAGATGCTTATATGCTGCCATAAAATGTAGACTAACACTTGCTATAAGACAAAAACTGTGTTGATATTTTTATTAGTTGATAGGAAAGAAGAAAACATATTTTATTAACATAGAAAAGTATTTACAAGAATTTATTTGCTGTAGGCTATGTTAGAACGGCACCATGGTAGAACACGTTTTGCTTTTAATGGAGATTTTCCTGGTAAGAAGTTACTATGTCAAACATCTCTATTATATTAATGAAATATCTATATGTTTTTCATTCAATATTTCTTTTTATAAACTTTGAGATAAAAATATTTGTTCAAATTCTTCAAGTGCGAAACATGTAGTATTCACCTGAAACCGAATCTAAACTGATTCTTATGATAACTTTAAATTCTAGTTTACCATTTTAAACCGTATTTACTAGATTATTCTGTTAGTTTTTGTTACATGCTACTGTCACTGGGGTTAAATTGATATACTATTATTTTATTTGTCAAAGCAATATTGCCATTATTTAGCTTTCATCTCAGTACGTTTCAGGAGGAGTAAGGTAGATGGTTCTCTATGACCGTGAAGTGTGTACAATCAGTCAGCTTTACAAGGCATTAACCGTTTATCTATAAAGCAGTTCTTACTCAGTTGTGACGTTTGTCCTGAGCATCGAAGAAAACCTTAAAAGTATCCATTTTTGCCATCATTTATAAAACCTGACACTTATGGATAGTACACTATTGAACTTTTTGTTTTGTTATTCAACAGATATGGATCAACTTTTATGAAAAACTTATATAGTTTAACCGTTATATAGTCGACATTATGTACATGTGTATTTTCAATATTGTCTTAAAAATACTTAAATTTTTCTTACATTTAATTTACGTGTAAATGATCTAAATTAGACATTTCAAATGATAATAGTTACGTGCTTTGTAATGAATTTATTTTTAATCTTGTAAAAAAAATAAGTATAATAGGCAGAACAATAATATATAAAAAAATATATAACTTATTTGAAAACACTAAAATCAAATGATTAAAGTGGGTAATTTAGGTTTTTTTTGGAGAACCTTGGGATATTTAGCTTTTTAGAAAGTTTAGTTTTATTATTTAACAAAATAATAATAAATAAAATTAGTACAGGAGGTTTTATACATGTTCATTTGTAATTGCTAAGGCAATCAATAAATATCAATATATGCACTGCTGACTGGATTCGTCAGATTGTAAAAATAATTTTTTTTTTAAGATGTGTATTTTAAAGGTTTACCTGAAATTAAATAATCATGGATTGTAGTAGACAAGGAACTGAATAAATATTAATATAAACTAGGCTAATTGGGTACATCAGTTTACACAAATTTAAAAAAATATCTAAGGAGTTTATAAAATTGTGGGTTTTGAAATAACCGCTGTTTGTTTTAACAACATTTTATAGGTTCAACTGAAATTAAGTATTCAAATTATTGAAGTTGATTAGGCAAAGAGATAATATTAATTCATATGAGCACAGCTGATATGGTGAATCAGTTTATCAAATAAAATAATAGAAAAAGAGTTTAAAAATTGTTGCTTTTGTAATCTCCTCTGTTAGTTTTAGTCTATGTTATAAAGGTCCAATTAAAATCGGAATTGTTTGGTATTATAAATTTAGTACAGTATTTTTTAACACTGGTTGTTGCTTGATATCTACATTTTAAATCTTTATCTAAAATTCAATGATATTGATTGTACTAACTTAGACAAAATAATTAAGAAAATAATTACATTATTTGCTATTAGTTTTTATACATTTTTGAGAAGTTCAACTAATTGAAAGTGTACCAGTCTTAGAAAAAGGTGAATAAATTAAATCGGAAGCTATACTGGGCCACATAGACTGGACATGTTCAAAGACTTACCTTTAAAACAAAAATCACCAAACTGCAGAAATGTCTCAGCTGATCACTTACAAAAATATTATTATACTTTGAGGTTAACTCAATAAACGAAAAACTAGGTTCAATTTAAGTTTATTAACCAAAAATTAAAAAAGAATTAAATGCCCTTAGTTATTAAAAATGAAAAAATTTACATGCCCTTAAAATACAAAAAAATTAAAAAGGTTGGATTACAAAATATAAATTTAAATAGAATTTAAAGTTCCCTCCCCAAAATAAAAAGTCAAAAACCCTCCCCATTAATAATGGTTACAAGGTTTATACAAAATTATAAATTAGACAAAATTACAAAATTTAACATATAGTACCATGGATTTGTTAATAAGTAACATTTATTTCGTTGGCCAACTGTAAAGCTAAGTATAATTAAATAATAAAAATATAAATGAAATTGTGAGACGTCTCTCTATAATAAAAGTATGTATATAATTTCTAAAAGAGCCCTTTAGGGGCTGAGGTCCGAAAATTGCTATAGCTGCTCCTCCCAATATTATTATTAAGTATAAAAGACATATATTAAAAATTATTCATTTGTTACAAGATACAAAACAGTACACAGCCTATTCAAAAACGTTTCTTACAAAGTTCACTGCAGATTTTAGTAAAGTTCCATATTTTAGTTCATAGCTATGTTAAAAGGAAATCACTGTTGCAGAAAATGACCATTAAAGTTGCATGTAGAAGAAAGCATGTGTTGTGGTCGCATTTAGTAGCATAACATATGGGTAGAACTTGCATTTAGGTGTGGTACTTGCATTTAGGAGTGGTACTCGCACCAGTTATACACTGCATTAAAACAAAAATAATATGCTTTTTTAGAATTTAAAGTAGCTTTAAAACCAAGTATAGTGAAAAGCCTTTAGGTTAAAAGTTTGCCTTTATGATATTTTTGATAATAGGTGGCAAGCAGGTATTTTAAAATAAAAATGTTAACTGTTAATACAAGACTTAACCAAAGTTAACTTGTCTGTTACTTTCTGCTGCTACATGTCTAAGGACCCATGGTAAACTTTAAAATGTTCTTTGGTTATAAACTCAAAATATATCGGAGATATAGTTATTTAATTTATAGGTTCTCCTTTTTTTAAAGTCCTTATTTGTTAAAGATTACACAGCTTTAAATTTGTATAAAGATAATATAATTTGCCTAAACTAGGCTTTAGTTTGAAAATAGGCTAGTTACATACAAATTTAATATGTAGGCTGTACTGAAGGTATTTAAAGGAGACAAATGAATTACCCAGTTATTAATTTATACTTTAAGAGTTTGAAATATTATTTACAATATTAAAGTAGACTTAAATTCACATAGTAGCAAACTTACAAGTAAAGTTTTATAACAAAGCCAACGTTAAATAGTATGACATCAAAAGACATTTCAATTTGGCAAACATAATTTCACATACCTGGTATTCAGAAGAATAAGACTTAAAATAAAGACATAATAATTACTATCGCACAGTCGTTAAACACCCGACTAAGTCATATTAAAAAAA